>JAUZNI010275249.1:0-11462 GCA_034780235.1 Concholepas concholepas | reverse complement strand
GTGAGGGCTGTGCCTTTAATACCAAACATTTCTTGGAGACGGGAGAGAAGAATTGAATGGTCTATAGTGTCAAAGGCAGTGCAAATTGCATGCAAAATCCGCACGGAAGAGGAGCGTCCTTGACATCTTCAGAAAGTAGCAGACTCTAGTTCTAGACGCTCCCACGCTCAGCCATTCATTGCCGGCACAGAAAAGGAGCATCTCTGACATGGCAGACAGTAGCCCTGCAGACGCCACACTCAGCCAATCAGTGCCGGCGTAAGTGGCTGCATTTTGATTCATGTCTAGGCTAAGACAATAGGACAGGTTTCGAATATGGGAGACAACTCTGAAAATAACGTAAACAACAACAACTCTATTTTCAACGATGTTGTAGTTAGTTAACCGATTTAAACAAAAAAATATTATCATTTTCAACGATGTTTTTGCTCTTATCGTTACAGCATATAATCCACTGGGAGTGACGCGTCCTTCATAAACATTAATGAAAGCTGAAACTCTTCTTGCAATGTGTTGTAGATCTAGATCTAAAATGAACACTGCCTGACACTTTTGAAACTGATGGAAGTTCTCCCCCTTGGACTTGAAGCTTTAAACAAAAATGGTGGAACGCTCAAAGTAAGCATAAACGTCCAACAATAGGAATTCTTTGCGAAGTTCACGCGCCTAGTAATGGAAAATCGTACCTAAGCCTACTGGTCGTCCAGCAATGGGAAATCTTTCCAGGTCGGCAGTGGCATTGGACTTTAAAGATGGCACATTGTGGCTGGCAGTTGCTGCTATAATTACACACGCAGTTTGTTCGAAATCTCTCGTGATGTGGGAATGTAAATATCGCAAGCTGAGGATGTCCCTAGGGTGTTCAAATCTAGCTGGTTATGTCGTATGTATCATTATCGTCCTTGTTGAACTTCTGCGGTTTCATTTCATTACATCAGCCATGGAATCACAACCCAGGTGGGTATCTTTCCATGAGAACCAAGTCCTTGCCATAGGACAACTGTCTGTTCTGACTGGCTTTGTTTTGCTAATCACTGGTGCTAGCTCAAGAGGGATACCTCAGTGTATAATGTGTATTCATTTCAACGTATTTGACGAGCCAGTTTTCATCCAGACATTTCCATTTAGCATTTTTGATAATCCAATATCTCTGGGGATTGGCATAATCCTCGTGGGAATTTCGCTTCTTCAAGCAAGCCAGTCTGGGTTCATCCTTACACTGTTCTCCATATTATTCTCAAGTTGCAGTATGGAACAATTTCTGTTATGTTTCACTTAGCACATACTCATCCTCCATTTATTGTAGATCTAATTGTACACATCATAATTATTGAAACTGCAAGTATGTTCAGTATGTTCATCATTTCAAGGTTCATGTAAAACCAATAAACGTGAATGTGTTTTTCGTTTTATATATGTAATTATATGTTATCATATTAATATGTAATTGTTCAAGACATGATAAAAACAATGTTAATAATGACTTGATAGATTACATTCAACACATAATGCTCTGATTTGCTAACTGAAAATGAAACTCAAGTGTATATGAAAAACTTGCAAGACAACAAAATTGTTGACATGATTACCTTGAGCCTTTATTTTTGCAGTTAAAAAAACTGATACTGTCATTGCAGTGCTGATTGATCATTGTTAGTTGTTAATGGCGTATCAGACCACAGGGATAGATGTGTGCGTGTGTGTGTGTGTGTGAGGGAGAGAGAGAGATTCCTAGGACTTTTTATGTTTGTTCATTCCTCGGCTAGAGCTCTGAGGTTCACCTATGGTGAGATTTTTGTGTGCGGCTGTTTTGCCCACTATAAGGGAGCCACATTCAGATCTTGGGGATGATGCCTAAACTGGTAAACACACCAGTGTGCATGCGTTTTTTACATTTTGCCATTTATTTTTTACTAGCAGGCAATGGCCTACTCTTCCGAAAGGCAGAATGGGTTTTTAATGTGTGCATAAAATGTTCTGCATGAGTTCGCATATAGGACCTTGGTTTATAGTCTCACCTGAAGGATTTGGGGGAGGAGTCAGTACTGCAGGGGAAAAATCCCCTCAAATGGGTGCCTTGGTGGTGGGTCGAACCTGGGCCATCAGATCTTGAGCTCAACACTCAAACCACTAGGCTACCTTCCTCCAGTAGAACATGTAAAGTACAAATTAGCAAACTGGCTTCAACATATATCTTGAATATGTATTAAAACCAGCAGATCAGTCTTTGCTACTGGCCTTGAAAAAAGATCAAAAGATGAAAGCAGTGACTTCACTTGACTTCTCCATTAACTCTGAGTTGTTGTGGCTTTGTACTGTACTGTTCAGGGAGTGTATTAGGGGCAGGTTAAACCTGGTGATCCATTCCTCTACAGGCTTCAGGGTACATCCTGGCTAAGCTCGTATCATAAATGCCACAGGCCATAGCAGGGGTATTCTATGAAAGGTGGATGGGATTTTAATGTGTGCACACATTCTCACATGGAACCTCACTTTATAGTCTCATCCAGGGAATTTCTGGGGAGTGATGGCAGTGCTTGTGTTAATTCCAGAGGAAAATCCCCCCCACATGGACACCTCAGCAGAACCTGCGCCCCCAGTCATCTTCAGATCATGAGTTTGATACTCTGTCGCTTTGTTCTTTTACCAGGCAGGGTCCTGTTCCTCTCCTCTGCTTGTGAATTTGCAGGGCTGGCTTCAGCTGACACATTCAGACTTCAGAGTAGCCCATTTCATTATACAGGTTGCATGCTGGGTATGTTCATGTTTCTGTAACCCACCGAATGCAGACATGAATTATGAGATCTTTAACATGCATATTTGATCTTCTGGATATAAATGAAGGGAATTAAGGTACTGACAGGTCTGTACTGGAAAAAGTAAAAACCCCCAACCTTGATTCACCAGATGCTGCCACTGAGATTGGAAACCAGGACTTCATGGACCCATGGGAATGAAGTCAAATGGTCTTAACCACTCGGCTGATTTCGAATCTCAGTGGCAGCATCTGGTGAATCAAGGGTGGGGATTTTTTACTATCTCCCAGGTCAACGTAAGTACAGACCTGTCAGTGTTGATATTCAAACTGCTTAGCTATTCTGCCCCTTTGAAACAGTAAACAAGATCCAAAATCAGAATTTCACCTTAAGCGAAAGGAAAAATAAAATTGGTAATTCTTAAGATAGTAACTCCCCCCCCCCTCCCTTTTTTTTTGGTTTGGTTTTTAAAAATATATATTTTTTTAGATTTGTTTGTTTGAAGCATTTTGAGTGCCTTTTTAGACAAGTGAATATTGTGAGAAAGAATGATGGAATTTGATACAAAGGCCAGTGCATGTTGAAAAGAAGTAAGATGTATAGCATTGTCAGACCATCCTTACAGATTTGATTCACATGATAGGACAGCCATGTCTGGTGAAAGATGAATAAAGTAAACATTTGTACACACACACATATATATATATATATATATATATGTGTGTGTCAAACACTGATGTCTAGTGTTTGCTTTATAAGAACAGGTGTTCTTTGTGCTACGAATGGTCAGCACACACTGACCTACCATGCACCGATGCAGTGTCATTAGTAATGGATTTTGTAAATATACAACTGTGAATTTATAGATGATTAGTTGAAGATTCATTTCCATTGGATGTTTGGTGACTTGATGTTTAAAAAAAGTTTCACTGAGTAAATGTGATGTCATGTGGACTCACCAATCTCTGATGTTTTGTGTGTGTGTGTGTGTGTGTGAGAGTGTGTATGTGTGAGTGTGTGTGTGTGAGAGTGTGTGTGTGTTGTGTGTGTGTGAGAGTGTGTGTGTGTGTGTGTGTTGTGTGTGTGTGAGAGTGTGTGTGTGAGTATGTGTGTGTGAAAACTTCACTATGTGTTCACTTACATATACAAGGATAACCAGGGTCTTGTAACACATATACCAAGCTCCATGCGTTACATAGTACTAGTGATTATTCATTTGTAAAGAAATGCTGTGTGCTTTATGCGACTAAATCATTGCCAGGAAATATGCACATGCTCAAATTCTGCTGTAAAGGGTATGACCAGAAGCTGGAGGACTTATACTTGCTTGTTTTTGGAGTTCTTCCCAATTGACTCCACCATAAGTAAAAGTTTTTCTTAGGTGTGTGGATATATATATATATATGTATATCCGACTTTTATGCTAGGAGCCATTTCAGGCAGGTGGGGGGGGGATCAGATTGTTGATTTTGATATTTTGACTGATTATAAAACTATAAGCTTTTTTCTACGTTGTACTGAAGTATTATGGCATAATTTTGTTTCCTTTTGCTAAACTTGTTTTGAAACACCCAAACCCTCATCCTGACCACTTATTATGATGCAAAATTTGTCAATTATATTTTGTCACTTCCTAGAATCTAGCTTTTCAATTTGTGATAAGTTTTCATAGAATTGTCTGATTTTCCGCCTATTCTTTTCTTTGGAAAAGTTTTTTTTTTTTATCAAATATATTATTATTGTAGATTAACATGTTAAATAAAAATTGACCCCCCAGTACAATGTGACTCATTATGTGGTAGAGGGTCACATTGTATTGTGTTTTGTTTTTTGTTAATTTTTTTTTTTTTATTTTTTTTTTATTTTTTTTTTTTTTATTGTACACCACTTTAAGTCAGGAATTATGTCACAGAGTGAATATGTGTAGGTGAGTTGTGTTTGCTGTTTTGTTCATGGATATCGAGAAATTTCAGAATTATGATAGCAGCAGCAGTTTTTTTTCTCTCTGTCCAAATGGCATAAGAGCACAACTTGCAGTTAGTTTAAAAAGTGCAGTTGCTTATGCCTGATTTTTCCACTATTACAGTATTAGGGAAATGTTAGGATATCTCAAACTTTATGGTGGATCTTTTCAGTGTTCCCACTTTGTCATATATTCTTGTAAAGGAAGGTTAGATATACATAAACCAATATATTGTATCCTCCATTAAATATCACTCTATATTTTTTTTGGTTATTGTTTGGGATAATCTTCCAAATGCTTCAAATTCTCTGGCTTTTCCATGTTCTTGTTACTCTGAAGAAAGAAATTCTGGTGTTAAAGAGAAAGACACTGTCAAACTCCCAGTTCAAGAACACAGAAACGCAGGTACAGACATTAAATTTATTGGAAAATTTTGCAATCAAATATATACATTCCATGCATTAACAAAAGGGTAAAAGATGCCTGAATTCTGGTAATGAAACATCTAATGCAGTAGCTAATATTTTGCAGATAATCATGACGACTTGTTCTCATAGATGTGTTGGCTTATATAATGCATCAGACACATACCATATACTGCACTTCACTTTGATATGACCTTATCCAGCAAAACAACACTCAGATGACAGCTGCCCCAAGAAGCATCCTTTTATCAGGATAACAATGTCTTGCCCATGAACTGTCATACTATGAAAATGGCTGTAAAATCTCAGCAATCAACTGGAGATGATCTATCACGCATGTTATCCTATTGTGTAGTGTATAAAAATTGCACTTTACAAAATTGAAAATATAGAATATTCTGTAAACTTTCTGCATTTCGCTTCTTTTAAATAAGTAACAAACATCAACAAATGAGTTTACTCAGCAGTACTCTTTGTTCAAGGTAACGACAATGGAAATGAGAGGGCAATGGAACTATGATAAAGGAATCAAACATGCTGTTCGGCCTGTTATAGAAAAAAAGAACCCATAATTTTTAAAACAACTAAAGTATACACTGTGATGAAATAAGAAAACCAAACCATTAGAGTATCAACAAGGTCCAGACTGCTTTCATGGTCATTTTTACAACCCATCAGTTCCATTTCAGGATCTTGTCAGCAAGCTCAGGAATTTGAAAGTGAAACTTAAGTTATCCAGGCTGGGGTTTGTTTTCATGGTTTATTTCTGAACAAAACAATGTCAACAGTTCCTCAGCTTCGTTTTACAAGGGAGATGAGTTACTGGAACCAACTTTTTCAATATTAACATTTGGTGAGTACAGTCATCATGTCAGACTTCCAAATGCCCTGTTGGGACAGCCCATCTTGTTGGGATTTCATAGTCTTACAAGGTAGAGAATATGGATTCAGAAAATGTTTTGAGTCACCATAGAGAAAGAATTATATAAATTGTCTTTATCAACAAATCAAGTTTTTACACACACACACACACACATATATATATATATATATATATATATAAAAATGGCTTTAGAAACAAATGAAACTTACAAACCAACCCCAGCTGGACCAACTCTTGGTTTCACTTTCTTATTCAAACTGGAAACTGGTCACAAGACAAAGTTCAATGGCAGGTGAGAATAGCTGCAAGACAATATACTTTGGTTAGGTTTAAACACTGTCATACAAGGAGTGTCGACTGTTAACTTGTTGCATGTGTGAGCTTTCAGACTCATCATGAACCCCTTTTGTAGCAAGCTTATGAAGATGACCTGCATTTGGCAGTTTTATTAACTGGTAGGTCTTTGCCTCACATAACACAACTGCTCTGCAGATCTTTAGGAGCCTTTGACCACAGTCTTCTCTTTTTTAAGGAAAAAAAGTTTCCTTCCATGATATTCAGTTTCTCATATTTTTTTCTTCGGGAGTGCCGTAATCTAGATTTGTTGTTGTTTTTTTCTCCAATGGAGATTCTGTGCCCAAGTCTTTGCAATGTTTCCTTCTGGCCACAAGTCTTTGCAATGTTTCCTTCTGGCCACAAGTCTTTGCAATGTTTCCTTCTGGCCATCAGGAGATCTGTTGATGCAGATATGCTTTTTCATTCCATTCTTGGGATCTCCAGTTTATTGTTTTTATCACACAATGTGGAATATAACATAACACCTCACTCCTTGTCATCAAAGTTTTGTCCTTCATGTAAATCGCATGGTACAATAGAAATTAAAACAGAAATAAACGGCTGATAAAGTATAGCAGGCACTTCACAATCTCAAGCATAAAAAGTACAATTAATATATCCAATGCAAGACAGATAACAAAAACGAAAAAGAAACAGAGTGAAGGAAAAAGAGGAAATTTCTTGCTCAGACTTTCCAGGAGGGAATACCCTTTACTCCCCCCCCTCCCATCGTTAATTCCCCTCATCCGCAAAGGAGTAGGCTACAATGCATATAAGTGCTCATGAAGGCATGCACCTGTAAGAATTTTTCCTACCCTTGGAGAAGGAATTTTTTCAAGCTTAGGATAAGTACTGTACAGTACATCTTATTCCAATGTCACAAATTCTCTGAATGATTTATAATGAAACTAAAAAATATAATCTAGGTGGATGTCTGACCAGTTTTTGTTTTCTTCAACAAAGATATTTTCTCTGGTGTCTGGTCACTCTTGCTTTCTCTGTTGTTACAAAACCTACCTGAATAGTTTAAAAAGAGTCTTTTCTTTTTTTGTTCCTTGGCTAGAGCTCCGAGATTCACCAATGGTGAGATTTTGCGTATGCGATGGATTTTTACCCAGCATTAAGGTAGCCACATTCTGACTTTGGGGATAGTGTCTAAATACACCTGTTCGCATGCCTTTTTTTCCCCAGAAAAACTTTGTCATCCATTCCTACCGGCATAAAATGGCTACTCTTCTGAATGGTGGAACCAGTTTTAAACATGTGTGCAAGATGTTCTGCATGTGTTCATACACAGGGCCTCGGTTTATAGTCTCATCCAAAGGACTTTTGGGGGAGTGGTGTCAGTACTGATGTTAATTCCAGGGGAAAATCCCATAAAACGGGCGCCTCTGAGGTGGCTCGATCACAAGGCGTCAGATCATGAGCGCAACACTCTAACCACTAGGCTATCCCACCCCCTTTTTCTGAAAAAAAAAGGAGTCATATAATAACATTTCTAAAAAACATATAACATGATAGTTATTTTTGCTCAAAGATGTCTGTTTACCAGGGAAAAAAAACAACTGACAGCTTTTCCCACATTCCAAAAATTGTAGCAATTTAATGTGCAAAAAAAAGTACAAAATTCTCTCTAGACATGTTGAAGCTAAAATTTTCCCTTTATTACTAAACTAGCTCATATGAAATGAAAACCCAGCACCTCCTATTTCAAAGCCCTATCCTAAAAAAATTTTCTGAAATTTAACGCAAAAGAAAAAACCCACCCAAGTATGAATATGGAGAAAAGACAAAGTAAAGCTGACTTACAGGATCTGTTACAGACACTTGTCCAAATACATATGTACACTTGCTGTTTAAAGCTTTGGAGACTTTCTTTCTCAAAATGAAAATAAATTGCAGATGTATTACAAATAGCTGCATGACAGAACAGTAGGCTCCTAATCTACAGTGTATTGTTCCTGTCAAGCCCACACAAAGGATAGATGAGACACAGAGCCTTTTCCCTTCTGAAAACTTAAAACCCAAAAAACCGTACACCTCTCCTGTTGCATTATTTTCATCCTGAAATCAGCATTTCTTTTTTCATTTACATGAATTACTTAAAAAAAATAACAACACTTTTGATACTGAATTGAAATGCGAACGATTGATAGTGTCCAATAGTTATTTTCTAATTAAAAAAAATTGTTTTCTTAATGTTAACATTCGTTTAAAGGACAAATGTTAAATAATTTGGGAGAAGGAGGTGGGACCTGTCTAGTCAATCTTTGAAGATGAATAGTGGATGAATGCATGTGGGTTTTTTTTCCTTTTGTTCGTTTAGCAGCCTTATTTTTGATGACATGATAGTTTTGATATTTTCATGCACTGAACCCACAGCACACACAACTCTAGGCAAGAGCCTGAAAAATCCTTGCCTCTGAAAAGACTTGAGCTCACAACTTTCCAACTGAGTCCCTATTGCACCTACTACTGCATCAAGATTGTAAGTGCTAACTAAATGATCATAATGTCTCTTTGTTTTTATCAAATAATACACATGTCTCCAAAAGTGGGAGAGTTTTGAAACACGCAAGAAGAAGAAACCTAGTTTATGTATATTTTCCCTCCCTGAAATGATATGGTAGAGTGGCATCATTATAACACCAAGGAAGAGAGAAAGTTTCTTTACTGACCCAAACAGATTTGAAACAAGCCAAAAGCGCATTAACAAAACAAGGCAAAAATTGAAAACAACAAACAAAGAAGCACAGAAAGACTGTGTTGAAACTGAGCATCATGAACAAACATGAATTTTCATCCCAATTTCATTTGGTAAAATAAGCATACAGCCGAGATTCTTTTCAGAAGACACTTTGACCCTTAAACTTGTAATTCTCTCACAGGTTTTTCCCTTCACCATTTTTAATTTTTAGCATCAAACAGGCAAAGAATGTGTTTGACCTTTTCAAGACAAAAACTTACATGTAGCATTTGCAATAGTTTAAAATAATCCATGAATTTTAATCTACAGATTTACAGGAATGTATGTGAAATATAAATATTGCTTGCCAATATTCAATTACATTGAACAATATTTGCTCTGCTTTTAATCTTGTCATCCCTGACAATAACAAATCAAAAATGATATGCCTCAAATGCAGATACAATCATTTCACCGCTTATGGAATGTTAAGTGTCGCATAGGCACATATTGCTCTCAACAAGAAAACTTTTGAGCATATTGATTCATCAATTTTCAAAAATAATGAAAAAATCGTCTCAATCATGATAAGTCATGCAATCATTTAACCATAGAAAAAAAAAGTTCCTTTCATGCAAACTAGGAGGCACTATCCAGGATGACTCAACTTAATTTTCCCTTGACACAGGTATTCACAATGTTGCAGCCGTGAAACAATCCATGAGGGCAGTATGTCTGACATAGACACCACCATCAAACAGAGGACCTTTCACAACAACTCTGCTTTAACCGTTTTCTTGATTGAAAATATTCTAATGGTACATATTCACAAGACATGGTCATTTGTGAATTTACTGGTGACATTTAAATATTGTAGTTAATGAACAAGAGCTCCCAATCCCTCTGTAAAAGTAAGCTAATCCATTACATCCTTTTATGACCTACCCATACAAACATTTTAATCAGAAGTTCACTCCAGCAAGCAACAACAACAAAAAAGAAGAAAAAAAAAGATGATCAGCTTAAACCATGACAGGCATGATTTTCAAAGCTAGATTCCGATGCTGACGGTATGGTTGATGAATATGTACATGATACATGCATGCTGTGCACAATTAGCATTCTTGTTAGTTAATCACACAGAGTGTCTACAGCACTCATCAAAATATGTACTGGCATCAACCAAGCCAGTATATGAAAACTGATCATCGACCACCACCCTTTGAAACCCAGCCCTTTTGATCCAATTCTTCATTCACCGTAAACAGTAAACCCATCATTGAGTATTAGCCCTGTTTTGACTGGAACATCACAGGTTTTGGAATGATGGAAGTTGACATAAAAATCTCCAGTTATCAGTGTGACCAACTCCATGACATTTTAAAGCACGTCTGATTCAACGTTTTTAATTCTAAATACATGTGATCGTTCTCCACAAACAGAACCATACATACAAGTTAAATCCATGCATACTGCATATTCTGATAAACAGAAAAAGACAAAAAACAATTCAAAATATACCCTGGTCGTTTTACAGAACACAGCAGTTTATACATCAGCACTGATAACATGATGAAAATCGGGGAATGATTTTTGTTTTGTTTTTTAAACAGGCATGATCAGAAAGGCATGAAGAGTATTGCCACATGGCATAACATTTTCAGTGACTGCTTTTATCAAGTCACTGAATAAAATGAAACACAGCTGTACAAAATTAAAGACAAACAGTGAATTCATTCTGCATATTTTAAGAGACAGTCATGCACAGACTAGCTTGTAAAAACCTTGTAACTGTCTATGAACAAATATAATACTTGCGTTGATAAGAATGGAACTTACAGGTTGAAGAAAATACATGCAATTCTTTCATTTTGTTGTTCCGCTCCGTTTGTTTGCTTCAATGAACAATTAGGGATTAAAAGAATGAAAGGTGATATTTAGATCTGGTGGAAATTTGTCTGGTATACTTTCATCTGGAAAATGTACAATGCAATGGTGAGTGAATTAAACCCATCTTCAACAATGAAAAAGAGGGGTGACGTTAGTTTATCTCAAGTACAAATCAAAGCACCACTGTTTAAAAGTAAATAAATAGAAAGTGTTGTAAACATCTTGTACAGTCAATGAGACGTCTCTACATGCCATAATGAACAGAACTAGAGTAGAATTTAATCATGTCCTAGTGTGAATAAACACTAACACAATTTCAAAAACATTGAATTTTGTATTCAAAACATGCTGATTCTGAGCAAGATCCACTTTCTTGACACAAATGACTTTTTTCCATTTTTGCTTCATCTTCTATCATCTTTGCTTACTTGCTTTGTTTTTTGCTTTGCTTTTGTTTAGAAGTCATTACTGCTAGCTGCTTTTGGCAGAAAGCACTTTCATAACAATTTTCTTTCAATTAAAA
>JAUZNI010274139.1:0-11465 GCA_034780235.1 Concholepas concholepas | reverse complement strand
ATTTTTTTAGTTTTCTTCTTTTAAAGTAAGTTGTTTGTCAGCCATTTTGAATTAGTTTCCATAGCAACGGAAGGTCACAATGCATAATCAAACTGTTTTTTGTGATTTCCAAGTGGTATATGATCATTTGAAATAACAAAACCCATTCAAAACAGTAAATGATATGTTATCTGTTTACCGACCAGTGTCTGGCCTTAAGCGTCTTGAGCTATGATGGAGATCTGCTGACTGTTAGCTACAGTAAATGCCATGGAGTGAAAAAGAAAAGAAAAAATAAGACCGTTTGCCATGGAGTGATGACTTGTTTCATTGGCTGTAAAAGATCGTTTAATGCCAGGGAGCAACAATGGCATTTTGTTGGTTGTGAAAACCCCCCAGTTTAAATGCCATGGATTGACAGTATTGCATTAATAGCCGTAAGATTTTTTTTCTTTTTAAAAGTTTTTGTGAAGCTCAAACCCATGGAGTTCACAGAAACAGCAAACACAATAAACATGGGCTGCAATAACTTGACTCGCACAATCACTGTAAGATCAGATGCATCATTACCTAATTACCACAAAATTGTGAGCCAGCTTTCCTTTCAAGGTATCAAGAAAGCAATTGAATGTCATGGAGTGACAGTGATGTTTCATTGACTATTTATAACTATACAATAAAATGAATGCCATGGGGTTATGATGGTGCATTCTTGGCTACATGGAGACACTTTTAATGCCATATTTTTTCTGTCAGAATCTTCTATGAAGATTCTTCTTGTATTAATTGTGAGGAAGTTTTATTATTTTATTATATTTTTTTAATTTTTTAAATTGTGAGGAAGTTGTTTTTCTATTTATTTTGTATGAAGTGGTTGTGATACTTTACCACTTGCTTTCAACCAGCTGAAATCAATCAAGAGGATTGAAACTTGGAAAGACCCCCCAAGTTCATCCCAATGATGTTTAAATAAATGACTTAATCTACAAGGATATTAACTGTGGTGGAAAAACATGGATGGAGCCGTTTCTGTTCAGTACATCTTTGAAATACAGCATGAATGATCTGTCCACATCAGTGAGGCTTGAGAAAGAAAACGGTAGTGAAAGTGGTGGCTGTATGGGCCGAGACTTGTCTCAGAGCATCATCAATATTTTCATTTGGGATTTTGCAGTAAACATGTCAGGTGCAGTGATTCATTGTTGTGTTTGGGCCATGTTGTTTTTGTGGTATTCAAATGTTAAATGTGTTACTGTTTTTTCTTTATGTTGCTCACTTTTATTATTATGAGTTTGAATGATGAAAAATATATGTATAAAATAAAGAAAATTTTAATCAAAGTTCTATTTTGGTGTTCTGGCTTTGTGCTTTTCTCAGAATATGGACAAGAACATTCTGGTGTTAAAATAAATCAAGATAAATTTGTCCAATTTGAAGAATGCAAGCAGGTTAATTTTGATTGTCCTATAGATCCAAGAGACTAGCACCCAAATCATCATGCAGTCTCAAGGAATGGGGAGAGTGGCTTTGAACCATAGATCACCTCCCACAGAGTAGTCTTCTTGACCGGCCTAAATGACCTTGCCTCCACTCTTTTCTCCCTTTGCAGGAGTCATACAGTAGTCCAAGAAGGCAGGTGGCAGGATAGTTTAGACGTTCATCTGCCTAAGAAGTATTCTGCTAGGTTCTGGGTTCAATTCCCAGCCTTACCCTTTCTTCCCAGTTTGATGGGAAAATCGAACTGAATGAACATTTTTGGGAGGAGACTCTAAACCAGTCGGACCTGTGTGCTTACAGACTGTGCATTGTCAAAAGAACCCATGACAGCTGAAAAATGGAAACAGTCGCATACACATAAAAATCATGTCCCCAATGACATACTGAAAAACAAGAAGGATGGCGGCAGGAGGGTTAAGATGTTCACCTGCCCAACAAGTAAGCCTTGAGGTTCTCAATTCGATTCCAGCCTTGCCCTTTCTTCCCAGTTTGACGAGAAAATCAAACTGAATGTCAAAGTCCTTCGGATGAGACTATAAGCCAAGGCCCCGCCCTGTGTGTATGCACGCAGAACATCTTGCGCACACATTATAAACCTGTTCTGCCTTTTGGAAGAGTAAATAAAAATAACCCCCCAAACCCCTGAAAAACCACAAGCACCAGGATATTATAACATTTTAGTTGTGTTTATTCCCTTTCAATTCATTGTCATATCACAGACACACACGCATTTATCTGTGCAAACATCAACACATAATGCATCCATACACATGCTTACAAACACATTCACAACATGAACAAAAGCATTTCTGCACACACACAAATGCATTCACACACATGCTTGTTACATAATCTGTACATGTTTTCACACACACAAACTAAGACACACAGTTTTCTAACAGTAACATACCAGTCTAGAGACTAGCAAGAGTTTCTGGGTTTGATCTAATCTGAAGCTGGACTTCTCTCCAATCCAGTGGTGGTCAGGGTGCTAGTATTTCAGATGAAATGATAAATCAAGGTTCTGTGTACAACACACATTTAGCACTCATTAAAGAACCCATGGCAACAAGAGAGTTGTCCCTGGCAAAAGTCAGTAGAAAAAAAGTCACTGATTTTCAAAGGGAAATAATTATACACACAAACAGAATAAAGTATGGTGCTTCACTTTCAGCAACACACAGTTAAGCAGCCTAATTTCAGGTGTACACAAGTGTCTGCCATGACTAAAAGTGGTATACAACACAGTATACATACACTCCTGTTCAACTTGATCTACTTCCCCCCCTTTATCTGTAGAAACCCATAACTGAAGCAAAGAAAGATGGTTGATGTTTATGACATTCACTTTTAACAATCAATGTTGGGGGTGATGCTCGGTGCCCCAAAAAGATTTATTATTTATTTATTTATTCTTCAATATTGAGGATAATGGACACCAGAAAAAAAGAAAAGCATCAAGGCAGTTTGATTCTGTGTGTGTGACTGTATGCCCCTGTATGTATGAGAGAAGTTCATGTTCAGATTATACATTTGTCACAAACATCTTGAAAAGGAAGTCTATACAAGAGCATCTTCATGTCGAATATATTCGCCAATGTCCGCTTGGTGAAAAACCACTGGTGTCATGGGATCTGTGTGTCGACACCCTTCAGTGGACTTCGCTGCCACTCCAAAACCCTGCAAAATAAGGATATTGGTTTGGGCATGTCCTTGTTCTATTACTGTATTAGATTGAAAATTTAACTGAAATTACATGGTTTGGAATGTAAGCATACACGTATAATGATATACACACACACACACACACGCGCGCGGAGGAAGTTGCCTGTAAGACTAACAAACTGCCCCTCCATCTAAACAAAAGCACAGATTAAAAACTAGATAGCATTGACAGACACTTTAGTGAAATAAGGATGAATAGAAAATTTCATTTCCTTATTATCACAGACAAAAAATCTGACTGAAACTTGAAGTTGTATGCAGTTTAGCATGAAACTTAAAATTGTATGCAGTTTTGCAAGTACAAGCACCACTGTAAAGGTTACAGGGGGCTCAAATTAGCTTGACTTTTTTTTACAGCCTTTTCTAACGGTGATGATAATTCTAAAAACAAACACTAAGAACCAGAATGTTATGTTGACTGAATCCAATCACCATAGGCTTATTCAATCAACATACTGATAATTTCAGGAAAAGGTTGATTTCTTTTATGAAAATAAAACACATGCCTGAGAAGTCAATTGCTATCATTGAAGAGAACTGTACAATGGGGTTTCTAAAATTTAAACAGTTAACAAGATTAGGGTTTACAATGGGGTTTCTAAAACGGTTAACATGATTACTGTATTTGAAATTTTATCAGAAAATCATTCTTACAGGCAGCACATAAATGCAGGCACTACCTGTACAGGACTATAAGTAGATCTATCTGTTTTCCCAGTTTTTTTTCAGAATCGTGTATATATATATATATGGTTTAGCCATTTCTGAATGATACTGTTTCCATGATCACAAAATTAAATATGAATGCATAAAGTGTAAATATTACGATAGACTCAAATATCATTTTGGAAACAAAATAAAGTTACCGAATCAGCTAGTAAACTTGAGTTTATAGTGTAGTTAAGAGTATACAGTGTAAAGTGCAAATCACAAAACTGGCAAGTTTCACTTCAAGGTACAGAAAATGCACAAGTTCAGGCCTAAAAAAAAAAAAGGCAATCGCTCACCAATGGCATATCGTTCATACTGTAGACGACAACACCCTGGTACTGCTGGGTGCCCTCTGTGATGCGACCCAGCCCTGATTTAAGGACATTGTGTCCGTACAGAAACTGCTGCTCTGCTGGTGGCTTCAGCCACACTTTGTACTGAGGAGAGAGAACAACAACATCAGTTTAGTCAGTAGGCCTGCTACTAATCACCATAATGATATAGTATCAATCTTGCTTTTTTATACTCATATTACTTCAGTTTTATGTTTTGTTTTTGTTTTTAAAAACACAATGCAATGGGAAATCTTTCTTAGCTTTGAGTTTAAAGCATGTCTTTGTCAAATGTGCATGGATGCATGTACGGGCACACAATCACGAACGTATGCACACACGAACACAGTCCAAGGTACAGACCTAATAAACATTACTTTTGTAACATAGTTGCTTACCTCAGTAATTCTTTACCAAAATAATCTGGTAAAGCAAGCATACTTAAGCCAGGAGACACAAGCGCTCAATTCAAATAGATCTCCATTAGTACTAATAGTAATACTAATAGTAATAGTCTTGGAAAATATCAAATCCCATTGCATTGTGTGCGCTTAACTCATTCAATCCTGAGCCCGAGCGCTGCTGGGGTGAAACTGAGTAGTCTTGCCGGCCTGTGCCGGAGCAGCTCTCAGGCTAGGTACCCATAATGGTGATGTTGATGCAACATAAATTACATAATTGCAACAACACCACAATGGGTACCCACTCAGGCTCAGGCCAGTGAGACTAATAACTCGGCCTTGCCCAAGCAGCAGTCGAGCTCAGGGTTGAATGGTTAAACACATGCTCAAACCATTAATAATTTTTGTAATTTAATTGAAAGGACACCCATACTGCCATACATGTGTATGAGAACACCTCCTCATTAAGAGTTAACTGCTGAAATGACTATATTTTTTTTTCATTCCTCGGCTAGAGCTCAAAGATTCACCAATGGTGAGATTTTGCGAATATGACCTTTTTCGCCCACCATGAAGGTAGCCGCATTCCGTCTTCCAGGATGTATGCTGGGTATGTTTGTGTTTCCGTAACCCACTGAACACTGACATGAATTATGGGATCGTTAACATTATGTTTGATCTTCTGCATACATGAAGGGAATTAAGGCACTGGCAGGTCTGCTCTTGAAGTTGACCTGGGAGATCATAAAATTCCCCACCCTTGCTTTATTCACCAGAAGCTGCTGAGATTCAAACCCACAACTTCATGGACCCATGGGATTGAAGTCAAACGGTCTTCACTCGGCTATATCATCAGTCGTATACTAATTTGTTTTTGTAAATTGTACTGAAATATTCTGACAGATTTCTTGAAACCTATTAAATACATCAATTACAACATTTCTAAAAAATCAAAATCTCATCCAGACCCACAGCCTCATAAGGTATAGTTAAAATGACAAAAATAGAAGGAAGGAGGCAGGACGGTTTAGATGTTCACCTGCCTAACATTGTAACAAGTAAACTGTGAGGTTCTGGGTTTGATTCCCAGCCTTGCCCTTTCTTCCCAGTTTGACAAGAAAATCAAACTGAATGTCAAGTCTTTTGGAGGAGACTTTAAATCAGTCTGAACTGTGCTTATGGATTTGTGCACATATAAAAAATCTATGATAGTTGAAAATCAGGAATAGCAGGGACTGAGGGAAGTACCTCCTGACTGTCCAGACAAAATTGGTATGTTCAATTCCAAACTGTATCCCCGAAGTCAGAATGTGGCTACCTTAAAGGTGGGGAAAAACCCCAGTTGCATACACAAAAATTTCACCATTGCCGCATTGGTAAACCTCGGAGCTCTAGCCGAGGAACAGCAAAAAAAAGACAAAAAAAGACTAGCATGTAAAGGCACATGCCAAAACTTCAATGAACAAGTTAAAAACAACAGAATTAATTGTTTCTATCTAGCAATTAACCTGAAAACTCACTTTAGCATAGGGAGCCAAATAGTCCAATGCTGTCACATGCAGACGGAATTTCCTTGTCTTGGTAAATTTACCGAAGCATGTCCCAAGAGATAAGAGGTTATCTTTTCCAACGTTGCCAGCCTTCTTCATCAAGTCCTCACTGGTAAAAAAGGAAGAGAAAAAAACAGAATTGTAAAAAACAGTTTACAAGCTTAAATAATACAGTCAAGCAATAAATTTATGACACTAGCAAATTGAGTATTCTTACTATGAAAATTCTTACCATGCATTCACCTCGCAGCACAAAGTACATGAAAGAAATTTAATAATCACTTGACTCACTAGCTTTTTGCTTTAACTCAAATTAGGGCACATTTAGAGTTTATCTTCATCAACTGGCCCCCCCCCCCCCCCCCGCACCTCCCTCCATATTCCCCCTTCTTCAGAAAAAAAAGAATAACTTTCCAATTCCCATCATATCTTTTACTCACAATAAGCTGCAGAAGTATACAATAATATGTCTGTCCTAGAGCCATGTAGGTATTTCAGACTAACTCAAAATGATTTTTTCCTTCCAAATGATTAAAAACAAACTTCTTTTTTTTTTGAAGGGGGGGGGGGCAAATCTCTGCCATTTGTTTTCTTTTTGTAGACCTACACAAAGTAACTCTTGCTAAATTAAAAAAAAAAAGAAAATGAAAATAAACTAAGAAATATCTTGGTCAATTCTTCTTTGATTGCTCACACAGCAACTATTGAGTATTGTTGTTAGTCAAATGAGCGAAAATGCATTGCGCTGCCTTTAAGCACCTGACAAGTCAGGCCCAGTGCATCCAACTTCGGCGTGGGAGAAAATTGCTATCTTTATTTAAAAGTCTCTCTGGAAAAACGGCAAGAGAATGGACCGATAAGGCAGAAAATAGACAAGAAGGTGACAACAAGAAAAGGAACAAGGCAGAAACATTCAAACAAAGAGGATAGAAAAGAGGGAACACCTAGCACAGAATTTCTAGAAGGTGGGGATGTTATTTATACTGACACAGTGACAGGCCCCCAGCATCCCCATGGGGGGATATATATCTTGATTAATTATGACAAAGCCATTATCTAACTTTAACAAAAGCAAACTCACCTGACATAATAAACTTTTTCTCTGTGGAGCCGAAAGCAATAAGCTCCATCCTGTCTGTCAAGAAGAAGTGATATAGCATCACCAATGCTGAAACAAAAAGTGCCCATCTAGTTTCTGCATCTTCATCCAATTAATCAAGTTGCAGGATAACTTCATTTTTCTGTGTTACTATTCGACTTCAATTTTGTATTAATCATTATTCTGTATTCAACTTTTGTTTCTCTTTCCGTCAAGTTCAAGTTCCACATCGTTGCTAATTTGCATACTTTCGTGTTTCACCAAAATGTTATCAACTGGGAGCTATTAATTTAAAGACAGCGCTATGATTATATAGGATGAGATGTGGTCCAAAGTATTTTAGCCTCCTCTAATCTTTGTTAGTTTGACGGTATGTGGCGGCCTCTGGCTTTTGTTCCCATATAAATTGATAATTATAGATTACTAAAATCGCTTTAACAACTGAGCTATCAGCCCCACTCACACAATTTACTTCTTCACGCAATTAGATCAAAGAGAAGGGGTGTGAACAAATTTTGCTTCCATATGATATAATTATCATATATACATATATATATATATATATATATATATATATAAATATCCCTGGTCTTTGTCTGAAGAGTCAACACTTCAACAACAGTTAAAAATCACGAGTACAGCACAGCATGATATTAACTGGAAACACTAGTATTGTAATAATTAATGTTCAGTGAGTTAACCCGCTACGACTCGTACGAGTACGACTCGTGAACTATACAGATACGTCGATAAATAATTTGCTTCGATTCAAAATTTGTTCAAAAACAACATTCAGTACTTACTATTTTGACAACTTTTCGAAAAAAGTTGTTGTTTCCTCTTCTGTCAGGGGCCTCATGGTTTTAATATCCTCTAAAACGTGGTTCCAACAAAATGTTAAAACAACCACGTGAGAAAAAGTGGAGCAGTAAGAGTACTTTCCCCTGTAAGAGTACTTTCCCCTTTCCCCTATACGTCTCTTAACAAAAATACACCAAATTTACTAAAAACAAACAGAAAAAACAATATTGTTACACTAATCCAAAATGAAATCCTATTTCATTTACACATTCAAGCAAATATATGATTTAGATATGATCAAAACGTTATGTACCAATATAAATAAACAATAAAATGCAATCAACATTAGCTGGTAAAGTTTATTTGTTTTCTTTTTGAAAAGCAAAAAGACATCAGTGGGAGGGCGCAATTTTAACACCCTGGGGGTAATTCAGAATATGCACTCTGTCTCAGTCATCCCACCTGGCAATCACCGTGAGACCATAAGTACACTCTAGATGAGAAGTTTGCTTGTATGACTGTTGTCAAGTACCTTGCTATAGAAACAAGCGGCCATGCTCTCATTTTAAGCACACTAACATTTTACTGTAGGGCTTGGCACTTAGTTTACATCAACAACTTATACAACTTTTGGTCTGGACCATGGTTAGTCATTGATACACAAGATACATTTGACAGCAGCACACTGCCTGCTTCTAGCAGACCTATCGACTTGTCTATCAATAATATGGCCTTGCATATTTGACAGAACACTTTGTGAAATCAGCACATACATTGTATTATTTGTGTGCATTTTTGTGTGCAGAAATATTGGCGCATTAATGACTTCAGAGGAGGTATTTTTCCTTGAAAGGAGGATACATATTCCTGTGCTAAGAGGTGGTATAGCTGAAGACATTCTCATCGTAACAAAGTATAACAACATTTTAATGTTGGCCTGGTACTTAAGATACATTGGTAATTGGCAAACCTATTAGTCTGGTCCAAGAATATTTGGATTATCACTTTGTTTTACTGGGTATGTGCTGTATACAGCCATGATAGTGTAAGTTTTACACAAACTGACCTGTAGTAAATACAAAAGAAAATAGTTCATTTCACTGTATTTCATAAATAGGTTTGGGGTTCAAATCATCTGTATATTTGCTACCATACTAAGAATCTTCGAAGAACTTCTTTTAGGGATCAGGATTGAAATTGTAATTGCCCTTCATGGGATGATTAAAGTGTTTTTGACTTGACTTTAAAAACAACCAGAACAACAGTTGTTGACTAACAATTCACACATATTTGAACAAAGACTTTGGATTAAAAACAAATTTAATCAGCATGTGAATAAACATTATAACATCTGACTTTTCTGTTTTCTGGTATCCTCTTAGCTTATTAAACAACAAACAAAGTCCATATACAGGGTCATCAAGTGGGGGTGGAGGTTGGGAAGGGGGCACAATTGATCTGCATGTTTTGACAAGTGCCATCTGATACTACTCTATTTCCTAAATAGAAAAGCAAGCACACAGCACCTTTTCCTCTTTTGGAATGCTCAAATCTGAGGAAAGGAAAAAAATAAACGAAATAGGCCTAAAGCCCGCGTATTATTGTAGACAATGGTCAACATTTCAACTTTGGGAGATTTGGCACTCTTTTGTAACTGAGTATAGAGACAGAGTACCTAAAAATATGTACAGGAAATAATATACTAATTATATCATTATTTTTTAAAATATCATTTAGATATGATTGTTATTTTAGAATGCTATTTTCATTCGATCTATGCTGCATATTTTTATAGATAGATATCATTCGAGTTATGTAGCTTGGAATTCATGTTTTACATTTTCTTAAAATATGAATAACTATTTACAGTTTATTACCAAATTAAAAAGAATGATAATGAAATGAATAAACAAACTGAATTCAACTTTATTTTCTATTCAATAATTAATTACATTGTTGAAATTGTGTTGTCGATGTTGCGCACGCGTAGTGACCACCCGCCATTTCAAGATGGCGGAAAAAAACTGTACAGATTTTCCAGATTAGTTTGTGTTGCAAATACCTTTCTGTTTTATCGTTGTTATCAAAAGAGCATCATTCGTCAGTTGTGGGGACACTCAGTTAGCTTCTGCAGAGTCTCTAAAGAGCGCCAAGTGCGGTAAGGTTCTTGTTATCGTGCTGTTTTTCAAACAAACCCATAGGAATTTCTGATGTTCGTCACCTTTTATGGTGCCGTTAGATGGCTGCTACAGAGTCCCAGTGGTACTCTAGCAGACAACTCTTAAAATATAATAAAAGCAGCGCTAACGAAGAGACGGCAGAAGTTGAGATCGGCAAGGTACATAGCATTTACGGGTGCATAGAACTATTCCTTTTTGCATGTAAAAGTACATTGATTTTGTGTTTTGAGCTCGACGTTCGGACTAGTGATCACATTTGATTCGAAAGATCTTAGAAAAATAATATGTACACCAGCACAGCGTACAGATCCTCCATCATTGTGGAATAAGTCTCAAGATAAAGGACTGAGTTTCACTCATTGACTGCATGAGACTTGATCCCACGTCTTGAGATATGTAACATTAACAAGTAATCTGGTGAATGTCCCACCAGCTGAACTAAAGAACATAGCAGGTGTACGCATTTTAGTAATTGGCGTATGTGCTGTACGTTTGATAGGTCATAGCCTGCAGACTTTCACAACTTGATTAAGAAAAATTCTCATAGTTTGTTAAGTTGAACTGAAATAATTCATATCTTCATAACTTAAGCTAAAGCTTGAAACTGAATTCATACATGATGTTTGTAGTTTTTGTACAGCAACTGAGCAAGTCTCTAGCATGCAGTACACATGTACAGGATACAGCTTAGTAATGTAGGCTAATAGTAATACAAGTAACTCACAGAGCTCTCTGTTCCATATTTTGTCTGAAGCTGCTGCCAAACAAAGTCTTTGCTTTTGTTCTCTAGTTATAGTACATTTTTGCAAAGTTTTAGCTGTTTGTCCAAAGCAGCCAAAATTTCAGTAATTGGGAATCGGCAAACTACAAAAGTTTAAAAATAATCAGTAGAGGTTGTCTCTTTGATTTTAACTTTTTTCAGGATTTTTAATTCGTACCTGATGACTGATAGTGATGTATTCATTATGATAATTCGTTTTTTCACACCATGTGTATCATTGTTTAGTATGATTTTGTTTTACAGACAATGCGTTGTTATGATAGGTGTTGCTTTCTGTTGCTGAAAATTGTTGTAATGTTACCATATAAGGGTCACTCTTCTGAAACCTATGCAGAAGAGGGGGTGTCATATTCATAGCCAAACAAAAAATTTTCTAATTAATTTTGGGGTGTGTAACTTAACATGTTTA
>JAUZNI010271920.1:0-11481 GCA_034780235.1 Concholepas concholepas | reverse complement strand
GGAGTCTGCACTGATGTTAACTCCAGGGGAAAAATCCCCTTGAACGGGATTCGAACCCGGGTCGTCAGATTGCGAGCACAATGTTCTGACCACTAGGCTATCCCGCCCCACCATGGGAGCTGTAGCTGAGGAACAGAAGAAATAACCAAAAAATCATTTGATAAGGCCTTTTTTTTTTTTTTTTTAAATACAAATGAGGTTACTGAAAATTGCTTTGAGTCCTAAATTAGGCTAAAACCATTCCATTATTTTGTGTGCCAGTCTCCACCAGTGGTCAGTTTGCCTCTGTAGATGTTTTCATTTGTCTTAAAACATGGTACTGAAAGTGAAATAATGGAAGAACCAAGTGCATTATGATTTCTTTTTTCCATCAAAACAATAAAACGGCAGTTGGCTTTTACAGGTGAACACTGTGAGGGTTACGTCAGGAAGTTTGAGTCCCTCTTTGGCACGGAAGCCCTGATGCCCATTCAAGTCAACATGTGACACCCGACAAGGCAGACGTCTGCTGCAGTGAATGTGAGAGGGATGTAAGTGAATGTGTTCATGGGGATTTTCAGTTGTTGTTTTTTTTCTAATTTATATGCTTATTGGAAGAATGACACTTTTTTCTTCTTTTTTTATATGTCGTAAGTTTTTTTTTTACCATTGAGAAGTGCAATTTTGATGAGAAGGTCCATGGCGTAGCGTTTGAGGAATTGCTCTGAGGCTGTTTTCAGTGCCCTAGTAGGAGACGGAAGAAGAAATCCTTTGTATCATGTGGAAAGCTGAAACATCAAGTTGATTACATTGGTACAGTTTACATTGAAACATGCATGTAAGGAGGGGAGGGGGGTTAGAAAGTATTGAGGTTAGGGAAGAGGATAGCTAAACTTTCACATGGAGATTTCTGGGTATGCATGTGCCAACATATGCTCTGCATGCACAGGTGTGGTCTGTAGTTCTCTCGTTTGTCAATTGAGGGTAATCTGAGGATGTTTTTGAGTTGTCGCTGTCTTCTGTCTGAGTGGATTTTTTCCCCATGGAGTTAACCTTGGTTCAGATTTCATTCCTCTCCAGCTGTTTCATGAGGTCATCATAGCCAGATAAACCCACACACTTTGTTGCTCAAACTTGTAAGGTGAGGAGGAGGATGTTTGGAAACCAGGTTCCCTCAAATGCTGAGCTAGACTGGCGCACTCCACAGAATGAGGATGTGCGATTCCTCCATTCTGAGTTCATTTGTGTCTATCAGTATCACTTGTTTTTTTAGGAGTGGGGGTGGAATATTCTATCTTGTGCTGAAATTTGTGCAGCTTTTTCATTTAGGAAGGCTTGTTTTGCATAGCCAGTAGATCTTGCGTCTGTGCTGTGGATATCATAGCTGGTTCAGTTGCTCTGTACAGTGTTTCTGTGGACTCCACTTGAGTGGCTGGCCTTTTGGCAGACCTCACAGTGTTTGCTGTCATTTTGAGCATGTACTTATGTTCTCATGGGTGATTTTCCTTCCGTTTTAAACGGAATTCTATTTGGCGATTTTCAGATTTTTTTTTTATATAAAAGAAATATTAGATTCAACACTTGAATCCTGTTGAAAATAACCAAAATGACTATCTATGACAAACACTTTGAAAACCAAGGCTTGTCTATCAAGAGTATTCTTTTTAACGATGACAACAAACTAAAGATACATTTTTATGCACGAATGCGTGGACGAAATAGACATGGAATATCCGACGACAAAGTGTCCCAAGGGAAGTAATTATAAAATTGGTGCGTGTGCAGTGAATCGCGAGAAGTTGTCTTATTGATCTCCCCATTTTGTGCATAAATCCCATGTAAGTGACTAAAGCAGAGCTCAGAGGCTAGATTAACAAAGTAGCAACAAAACAAAACAAGTTTTCACTGCACGTGTGGTAAAACGCATTTGCCTGCCTGTGGGCAGGAGTTTGAAGCTGAAGCCAACGTGGTCTGACCAAGATTTGGCACTTTGTTGGGACATGAGTTGCCCAAAAGTATTGTAAGTGAAACTATCTCTCCTCTCGAACCACACACACAATTAGTTTGCCTTCATCGAAAATTGGAAATGTTCAGGAGTTATTAGTTTATTGCCAAATTAAACAGTGTAGTGACATGTGCCTGTCTGAGAACAAATTGGATGATAAGACAAGAGTGCTAGTGTAATCATCTGCGAGTAGGTTTGAACACACATACAAACACACAGAAATATGTACTACCCATTGTATTTTGGGTGGCAATCAACGTTTGATATATTTCCACAAGATTAGTTTTTATTTCAAGAGAAAGTTTGTCTTGATTTTTAAAAAAAAAAGCTTCAGCTTGAGGGGGCAGAGCTCCCTGACCCCCGCATTTTGGAAGGGGGTTACATCACTCCCTTATTCATGTAGTGCGTATTTCAGGTATTCGCTTATATAGCCTAACAATCATTGTTTGCTAAAGACTACAATTCAGGTGCTGGCTATGGGTTGGTTTTTTTAAATCACCCCTGAGTTCTTTCCTTGGCTTAGATCTACTATGTAGGAGTTCAGGACATGCTTTATAGTTGTTTTCTTTGCATTAGTGGAGACAATCATTTGATATTCTCCCATTTCTTGAGGCTGGAGGGTCTGAGGTGAACTGACCCGACCCAAAGAGGGGTCATATTCCACATGTTGTTCCTTCTTTGGAGTGCTGCGCTTTCCCATGTTATCCATTGCCTCTGGAATCTTTTGGGGTCATCTTCTTTCCTCAGCTTCTGCATTACCATGTCTCTCGTTTTCTTTTTCATCCCCGAAGTCGGAATGTGGCTACCTAAATGGTGGGAGAAAAACGGTTGCATACGCAAAATTTCACCCGTATACCGTTGTGGATATTGGCAAATTTCTTCATAGCTAATGGCTTCTTGGAGGTCAGGTGAGCAGTGAAGTTTTCTTTTTCCATATACCGTTTGCTTTAACTCGTCATATCCAGCCTTTCTGAAAGAGGCCTTGTGGATATTGGCAAATTTCTTCATAGCTAATGGCTTCTTGGAGGTCAGGTGAGCAGGTACTGGCTGAGGTTTTGATTTCTTTGCCGAGGGTGCCCTGCAGTTAAAATTGGTAATAACTCCATTCTGCTGAGACTATTAACGGAAGTGCAGTGTATGAACGCACATATCCACTTTTCACTCGGGAGTAGGCCAGCCATGGCCAATAGTACAGATGAGACAAACATATACCCAGCATGCAAGGAGAGGGATGGGCTCTACCAGGTTCAACTTGCCAAAGCCATGCGGCCTGAAAAATTCAGTGCAGTGTCCCGGCTCCTCCTGAACATTGTAATGAAGCTAGATGAGGGATTTATCAGATTGATCTCTGGTGGGTTTTCTAGTCATTTGGTGACAGGTAGCACTAAGGTGGGTTGGGGTTTTTTGATCATAAGGGGCAATAATTCAGTATGTATCTTGTGAAATGCTATTTTCATAGTTTGGTCTTGCCATGGACCTTCTTCGTCAAGGGTTTGTTCATTTTGTTTTCCCTTAGTAGTTTATAATGAGGTTTTATATACCGTATTTTCTGGGTTTTAAAGTTTTTTGCAGTGTTGCAATGGAAACCATCCATTATGGCCACCAAAACTGAAATTCTTTAAATCTAGAAAGGGAAATCTCCATATATGTATCTGGTAAATTTTTTTCATTAGTAAAAAAAAAAGCATGATTTGGGCTGCCACTTTTAGACCCGTGTCCCACCTTCTGAAATTGTGAAGAATCGAAACCGTAGTCGCATGTCTATTTTAGGACTATTTATTCTATAAGCAGAGTTTAAGTAGTGTTTTAAAACCCAGAAAATTCGGTAGTTTTAACTTTGTCATTCTCTCACATGCATTCTTAACATCATTCCTGTAACTGAAGCTAATCAGAAACTTTGTTTTAGGATGACTGTGATATGCTGGTATGATTGCAGCACTATGAACATGTTTGTATATTCTACTTTGTAGTCGACTAGAAAATACTTGTTTTGTGAATGATGGAGAATGGAAATGACATAAAAAGTTGGTGAATGCAAGAATAAAAATGAACATTATATATTGAAATGCTTTATTGGTGGGAAGAGGAGCAGCAACAAATTTTTGAGGGACGAATTGCAGTATCTCAAGACATGAGATTCTTTCATCCCTCCTGGTGGTAAAAATAAAGTCTAGCATTGCCTTGCCTCCCCATGCAAAGGGATCAGGGATCAACCATACCTACCTACCTACCTACCTACCATTGAATCACCTACCTTCCTTCCTTCAATTTTTTAACACCGAAATATAAATCATGCAAGTCTTTTGATGAATATGCTACTTTTAAGGGGGTATTCACTCGAGCATATATCCTTGGATGTAAAAATTTGCAAGTGAATACCCCCTTAAATAGCATAGTCATCAAAAGACTTGCCAATTCACACAAGGGGAAAAAAATAAGCACATTTTTTATGGTCTACAAGGCAACACTTTTCCTCCCTAACTTTGGGTACTCTCATCTTTGATTTTAAGATTTCAAACATCCCCCCCCCAAAAAATGGAAAGTGAACCTCCTTCTTCAACAGCAGTTACCCTTGTAACTGAAGGGCCAAAGTAACTATTGATACTGATCAGGAATGCACTGACAAAGCCAGCAAAGCACTTAACTGAAATATCCCAAATCGCATCTTAAAAACTTTCATTTTGTACACTGCTCTAAGACAGAATCTGATGAGATTTAGCTGTCTGACTTCAATTTTGACCTTTCCATTTATCATCATGTTGGGGGGGCTAAAATCTGGGGTTCACTACCCCTAGAGATCAAAGTGTACCATAACTATAGGCTCAGAATGGATGCATCAAAGGCCTTTCCCAAAACACATGCCTAAATTGTGGCTTTCCAACAAGTCGCTTGTCACAATGCTACTGGCAGTGGCAAATACTACAGCATTACAAAAGAAAACAAGCCACCGGTGGCCTGGAAAAATGGCATAAGTCTTGTGAAGCAATTGTTCCAGGCCACCCATAATATCATCAATATTTTATCTTGTAACCAACTCAAAAGTCAAATACACAGCCACAGTAAGTAATTCATGAACAATAAGCTGCAATTTTTTTTCTCTTGCGCCTTGGTGAAAATGAAAAGTCGACACCCAAAAATCTTGATTGCAATCCTTGAGAAAAACTTTTATATAGATTTATCTTAGTTTTGTTTTGTCACACAACCAACTACTCATTAACTCATTGGCACTGTCATACCTACAAATTACATCAAAACAAACGATGTTCAATCCCAAGTAAATTACTTGTTTTGCTAGCTGAATTCGTCTCCTATCAATCGAGTTACTTCCCTTCAAATGTCAGATGCTTGTGATTACGCTTTTGGGACTTTTTCTTACATCACCATGAGTTTTTTCAGGATGAAAATGGTGACAAAAAAAAAAAAAAGAGGTAGGCCTACAATGCTGAAAGAGGCAGTGTTGGCGAATTTTACTTGAAAGTGATTCCTGAGCTTCAGGAAATATCACTGTGTGTAAAATCAATAATTCTTTCTTGTGGATCACCTGATGAATATTTACACCTTGTTCGAGTTAAGCCTCTGTGTTTCAATTTTTTTCTCTCTCTCTTTTTTAGCATTCCACATATCTTAGTGAATCCTATAAAGTATTTCATATAAACTTTACTTTGGTTTTATCAATCTGAGACCACAGATTTGTGGAGATGTGAAACAGACTGCCACTCCACTGAGTTAAGCAGCTCACAGAATGATAAAAGACGGTATACGGCGTTGAGCAATTTCAGGCAGCTTTTGATCTTTCCAAGCCCATGCTTTGTTTTGGGAGATTCGTATATGTACATCCAGGTCTCATTACCTGTCACGATTTCATCCAACCTCTTGGGAATCACCATACATTTGCAGAAAGGCACCCTCTCCCCCTTGTTTTCAGACGTCAAAACATGCAGGACCCATCTGGATGATACCTTCCTGTACTCAAAAGTGATGTCCTAGTGTCAATTGATGAATGAATGCCAACACAACCGGCAATTTCTTCCAGGCTAACTCTAAAGTCTTCTTCCACCATGGCAACCAAACTATTACATTTCTTGGATTTTCGCACATGTACCTTGATATAGCTGCAGTAATCTTCAGTCAATATATGTCATTTTCCTTGCCATTTTTCTCCTCAGTGCATGACAGTACCTT
Organism: Concholepas concholepas; assembly: GCA_034780235.1. Lineage (NCBI taxonomy): Eukaryota > Metazoa > Mollusca > Gastropoda > Neogastropoda > Muricidae > Concholepas > Concholepas concholepas. Next base: position 5,315 of record JAUZNI010271920.1, on the reverse strand, counting down.
GCCAAAATGTATCAGAACAGGAAGACGGATCAAAGGTGATTGATTAAATTTGGCACAGAAATACCTCACACTCCCGACGTTTGTTGGTTGTTGTTTTTTTTACATAACTTGCCGTTTTCTGTAAACGTGCTTACAGGTCATTCAAAGGTGGTCTCAGTTTACTGGAAAGTGCCCTCGTACCTTCATCACCTAAACTGATGTGCTTGATAGTTAATTTTGGTGAAATTTGTTTCCACTAAAAATCACAGCACATACCAAAATGAAATTTCATTCATTCAGCGAAAAGACAAAAAAGCGGACGATTAAGAAAAACAAACAGGAGCTAGCTAGCTATCCAAAAGTGGTGACCAAGATATCTCCATTACATCCTGTTATCAGAGTGGTTGGATCAACAACTTGTTTTTGTATTATGTACCACTCTCAGTCACAGAGGATTTCTCTGCATGAAATTTGAGCTGCTCTTCCAGTTCAGCACCAGTTTTGTCTGCATGTGTTTTTGTTTCCCTTTAAGAGTTGGTTTTTTCTACAGAATTTTGTCGGGGTTAACTCTTTGATTTGTGCTAGACTTGGCTCGTGCGGCTTACATAACAAAGCAGCTTGTTGTCCATCAATTACAATACTGTTCACAAAACCAGAACAAAATATGCCCGAGCCAAACTTACAAAAAAAAACTTGGCCCAGGCAATATTCAACACCATGACCTTCATGAACATGTTAAAATAAATACTGCAAAAGACTGATGACCAAATAAAAATAGTATTAGGAGGGGAAGGGAGGTAGGCTGACCACTGGAAATTTACTTCCAGTGATTTGCTTATTGTTGTCACCACAGAATTTTTGCAAATGTCAGTTTTGACCATTTTCATCGTTTTGGGGTTTTTTGGGGGGGGTTTCCTTCTTTTTCTTAAGAATACTTCAATGTTTGATACATAGAGCACATAAAAATGTCCACACCCATAGGAATGATCACAGCACTATAAGTGCTTTCAAATAGTACAATTGTTTACGGGTGGGTTTTTTATGAGTTACTCTAAACATACAAGGGATACCTTTACAGGTGGGTTTTTTATGAGTTACTCTAAACATACAAGGGATACCTTTACGGGTGGGTTTTTTATGAGTTACTCTAAACATACAGGGGATACGTTTCACTAGGTCATTGCACCTCCTTGAATAGAAGGTGTCAAAAAAAGGGTTTTGCAAAAATTCCACCTGGACGTCATGTAATGTCTACAAGTATCAAAAAGCCTTGGTGATGAGTTTTAACTCCTGCTCCCAACCACTATGTCTTGGGGGGTTATATCAGATTGTCCTTGAAATGCAACTACTTCAAAATCATGACCAGTTCAAACCAGGGATTGTCATATCAGACAGTTGATTCTCAACGACACAGCGAAAAAAAACTCTGCAGTATCAGCAGTGGGGTTCTCTGGGTCATCTCACACTTCAAAAGTGAAATTTAAATGCCAGAATCCCCATAGTCGGGATACGGCTACTTTCATAGTGGGCAGAAATGGTCACTTGCAAAATCTCACCAATGGTGAACCTCTGAGCTCTAGCCAAGGAACGAGAGAGAAAAAAAATGATCAGTCATCTTTGGTATAACTCAGGCAATCACAAGTTTCATAACAGGGCCAACGTTGCAGCAAATCCACCTGTGATTGAGAAAACTGGGTTGTCCTACCTTTTCAAAGTGAAATCTAAATGTTGGAACCCCCATAGTGGGAATACGGTTACCTTCATGGTGGACAAAAATGGTCGCACACGCAAAATCTCACCATTGGTGAACCTCGGAGCTCTAGCCGAGGAACAAGAGAAAAAAAAATGCTAGTCATCTTTTATATAACTCGGGCAATCACAAGAGCCTTAACAGAACCGACATTGCAGCAAATACATATATGACTGAAAAACAAATCCGAAAAGTAATCACTTGAGAACCACCAGACTATACAAAGACAAAACCCCAAACAGAAATAAGAACCAAACGCCCAGGCTATCTAAACCATTGACTCTAACATTAAGTAGACTAAGCTGTGGAGGAGAGAGGAGAAACAAAAAAAGAAAAAGAAAGCCGAGCACATCACAACTTACTAATGAAGTAAGGACATTGCTTGGCATGGCCTCAACTCACATTAAAAACCAAGTATATGCCTGACCACACCTAAATTACCTGAACACATCAAAGTGACCACACCTAAATTACCTGAACACATCATAACTATGAAGTTTGGCATTGCCTCAGTTCATATTAATAAGTATATGCCCTCCCCTCACTAAAAAAAAAAAGAAGTGCTACCAAACCTAAATACTCACGATACACCAAAATAACCCGAACACGTCATGATCATTAACATTACTAACGGAGTAAGGACATAGCCTCAATTCATATAAAACTAAGTACATGCCCTCCTCCCAAACTCGCCCCCACAAAAAAAACTACCAAATCTAAATATCAACGATACACACCAAAATGACTAAACCTACACAATAACAATATGAATTGTCCACACACACAAAAATCACAGACCTGAACTGTAACAAAAATAACCATAATGCCCCCAAAAGATACTGTGTCCATTTTGTCCAACATACTTTTATGTTTACCTTATACTCATCAGCAGAAGACTAGTATGTGTGTGGCGGCGTGTTGCTTTACCAGATGGAACCCCGGTAAAGGGAGCAACAGTCAGTGTTGTCATCCTGTGTCTACTGAAGCATATGAAAGAAGCTTTTTCCTTTTGAGAATCTGGTTTTAGAATCTGTTATTTGTGGTCAATATTTAGAAAATCATACCAGCTATAAAATGTATTAACGGAATTGTCTTTTCATTTGTGTACAATATTTTGAAAATCATACCAGCAAAAAAAAAAGTCCATTTACTGAATTTCCTTTTCAATTGTGTTCTATCATACCAGCTAAAAAAATTTAAAATATTTTAATCCGTTTACTGAATTTTCTTTTCAATTGTGTTCTATATGTAGAAAATCAATACCAGCTAAATTTCCTTCTTTTGAATAGTGTTCAATATCTAAAAAACCATACCTAAAAATTTTTTTTGATTTTTCTTTTTAAATCCATGTTTACTGCAAAGGGATTTGAATCCAGAGGCAGCAAATGAACAAGCAACACAACTAAAATGATATTCTTTTGTTTCAATATCTCACTCATCCTTTATATATAAAAATAAATAGATAAATGGTGACTAAGCAAGCCTCAATTTTACACTTATTTTCAAACAGCTCCACAATGAATACAAAACCTCACAAACTGTGTCGTATTTACTCTATCACCACACACTGTGCTTTTCTTTAACCACTTGTCAGTGCACTTTGAACACTTAGGTACCTAAGTGCAGGACTGCGCTATTTGGAGAGGGGTTTTTTTGTGTGTGTTTTTTTTATATAAATATCTGCTAGGGTCATTTTTGTAAGGTGTATGTACAAATTGACCAATCCTGTGGTGCAAAGATTCACACAGCAAGTGGAATTCTCCCATCCATCAAGACTTGCAACATACGTTGAAGAAATCAAAGCAGCTTACTTATGCACTCCAAACTTATCGATGAATGCACTGTGTCACAACTCTACACAACCAGCGAAGGTTTGTTGCAAACCAGTCACTTCACAACACCCCCACTATACTTAAAATATTCAACTGCAAATCACATACAGTCACACTATACTTAAAATATTCAACTGCAAATCACATACACCCCCACTATACTTAAAATATTCAACTGCAAATCACATACAGTCACACTGTACTAAAATATTCAACTGCTAATCACATACAGTCACACTATACTTAAAATATTCAACTGCAAATCACATACAGTCACACTATACTATACAGTCAGCAACTGAGCAATGCAATTATGCAAAATAACCATAATACGACAAAACGTCACTTGGACAACTAAAGTGAGATCGGGTGGCACAAAAACAAAACAACAGCGAAGATGTGTGGCTACAAATAACAATAATAATCCAAACCGTAAAGAGGCTGCTCCCTGAACAATTTCAGTGAGAGAGAAAAAAAAAAAATGTTCAATATGCACAACTCAGATAATGAATGTCTCTCTCCCTCTCTCTCTCAGGAATGTTATCTACAATATGGCAGTAATACAAAAAAAGGCATGTAGTGCTGAAACAACTAGTGGATTAACAACCATCTTCATAAAAATGTTAAAAAGAAAGAAAGAAAAAAAGCAAATTGCACCAATTATCTCTGCCATTTAGATTTTTTGTGTGTGTTTTGTTTTTATTTCATTTTCATACCCAGATCTCTCCTTTTAAACAAAAACAAAAAAAAATAAGGGGAGGGGGGATCCAAGCTATGTTTTATCTTTTAAAATGAATGATGAATGAATTTTTTTTTTAAATGCAAAAATAAATAAGGAATGAGGTCATGCCAAATATGGGTCATTTTCAGAGCTCAAGTTCTGCAATCCATAGAACTCCTACCATCATCCACACACACATATAAGAAACAAATATTCTCAAGTATAAATGTACAGACACATTAAAAACATTGCCCATACACATGTGTAAAAATATGCTCTTACGTAAAAGGAAAAAAACTTATCTCAGAAAAAAAAGACATTTTGTTCTTTGATGAAAGTAAAAATTGTGCAGCATAGACAATTTTTGATCATTTTCTACCAGAAAAGCTCGTTTTCTTTTTCCATCACACATCTGGCGGCTTGTCTACAACAGACAGAAACCTTTTCATGGGCTCCTGAATTTATTTATTTTTTTAAATAAGGGATTGGTTCTCATCGTTATGGGACTTCTTTTCTGAAGTAATGGGTGTTATTTTTGCTAACTGAAAGGATCCAAAGATTCCACTTATACACCAAAAGTAACACATACCAGAATTTCAGAACGAGTTCAGAGCTGGCTGTCCATCCAAGTGACAAGATATATAAGAAGCCAAAATCCAGAAACGCCTGTGAATAGAAGCCAGCTAAAAATGGTGACAGCTCACACATTGGTTTATGTTTCAGTATGGCTGAATCACTAATGCAACTTTTATACTGCTTTATTTTGGAGCTATTCTTCAAAGGTAGGGGGTGTGGTTCTTATAAAAAAAAACCCAGCATGAAGCCCATTTGTTGTGGCCATATACTGCCTTAAAGTCTCAAAGATTTTTTTTCCCCAGATTATGAAACTGGACAGTAAGTCTTCAGAAAAGAAGCCCCCTTCTAGTCAGTGTTTTGGTCCTTAACTTCTTATACTCATGTTGACAAACAAAATAAATACCTTTCGTCTGATTCAAAGCCTTTTTTTCAAAAAAAGGGGGGGGGGGGGGGTATT
>JAUZNI010268589.1:0-11489 GCA_034780235.1 Concholepas concholepas | reverse complement strand
CACCCCCCCCCCCCTACCCAACCACACACACAGAAGAACCAACTTGGTAACAGGATTTTTCATTTATAAGAAAACCGAACACATGCACAAACAAGTGAGAGCCTGGTTTCATGACAGCATTTATTGTTAACTACCAGTGGTATACCATTCCAGAGATTTTCCTGTAGTTAAAACTATTTCCCTCTCACACAACACACACACACACACACAGAGTTGGTCCTTTTTCATTCCTACTGACACTAAAAACAACTTTCCATCACTCCTTTTGAACACCCCTTTCTTATGATGCAGCCTCACATTTTTATTCTAACCATCCCCCCATTCTAGCATTTCTTTTCCTAAAAATTCTACCCCCATCCCCACCCCAAGAGAAAATGTTTTGCCATTGTGTCAGCATGTGCCAATTATCCACCTGCTTTTTGTGTCCACGTGACAGGCCAGGGTTAGAGTTAAGGTTAGTTGTTAGGGTTAGTGTTAATGTAAAAGTTCATGCAAGGGGCTAAGGGTTGTCAAGTCTGTCTGTATGTATGAATGCATGCGGACACAAAAGCACATGGACACTTTGGTACGTAGCTTTAGACACAATGGTATAGATCTTTACTTAAATCAAAGATTACCAGTCCTAACTGCTAGGATTATTTGTTGGACTACAGTGTTCAGATTTTTATTCATGAATCTCCATTTTAGCTTTTAAGCAGTAATTTCAAGCCTTTTGACATTTCTAACAAGTCATGTATCTGTTTAAAAAAGTATTAAGCCCAAAATAAACCATGTGAAATTTTTTTAAAGGGTTAGGCCCCAAAAAATAGACTGAGAAAACATATCAGCCAGCCCTCTTTTTTTTTCCTGTCCCCGCTGATCCAAATATGTGTAACCTACTCCCTCCTGCCAAACACTTTCCCCCCTTAAACGCCTTTTCTTACCAAACCTGATATCCTCTTCCCACTAACACCTTTACACACACACCTGATATCCCCTCTCCACAACACCTTCACACACACACACACACCCTGATATCCCCTCTCCACTAACACCTTCTCACACACACACACACACCCTGATATCCCCTCTCCACTAACACCTTCACACACACACACACACACACACACACACACACACACGCACACACACACACACACACACAAACTCACAACCATCCAATCACATTCTATGTTGCTGAAAATGATATAAAGCTGTTTTGTGAAATATGGAAGAAATTTCTTATCTGTAAAAAAGCAAAAGTGCAGTCATTATATCTAGTCAGGAATGGTATACCAATGGTAGATTAACCCTTAAACTTGCTCACAGTACTGTGAAACTGATAAAAAAAAATCCTCACACACACAATACTACTACTACTTCTTCTACTACTATTTCTACTACAACTTCTACTGCAAACCATATAGCACCTGCACCCATCTTATTTCGGTGCATTTTCAACTTTTTAAAAACCAAAGTGTCACAAATCAATGCTGGTTTAACAAGTTGAAGAAGGGACATAATACAAGAAGTATTTTCCCAAATTTTATGTGATGAGAAATTATCAAACTTCATCACAAATTACTGTGAATCCTATAATAAATAAAACAAGACCATTTTTTACAACCAGTCATTGAACTGGGTTCATTTAAAGAAAAATGATAACTTGGCTTTGAAAAGGAAAAAAACCCATCACAAATTATTGCCAGTCTTACAAACATCGATATGGCATCCTAGAACAGTATTTTTATCAACCAAACATTAAATCTGGATCATCAACAAGCACTCTACTAATAAAAGCAACAAAGAAGGCCATCCTCATGAAAATCCAACCACAACATGCTTCTAGTCCTGATCAAGAAAAAAAACCAAACTCGTACAAAGAATCACAAATCATTCCCAATCCAATGAGCATAAAGAAATCTTAGGACTACAGGATTCCTTCAAATAGCATTTGATGTTATTCATTCATATATATCAAAAATGTTTAGATATGCATAACAAATTACTGCCAGCCCTACAAGCCTGGACAAGAGTAATTTCTAAACTAGTATGATCTGACTTGATAAAAAATATTATGGAAAAAAAAAATCACATAATTCTGTTCGCCCTACAATCCTCACTGGGACAGTTTAGGACAAGAGTAGTTTATTCCTGGCCACTCATTTGATATGGCTTGTTTAAAAAAAATGTTTTAATCACCTCTCTCATGAAAAGCCATTACACATTGCTTCCAGTCCTAAGTGTAATGAAAGTAATGTCAAGCTATGGGCATTTACTCAATCAATCTTTTAATCTGATACGTGAAAAAAAATGTTTAACTCATGCAAAAGAATCACAAACAAATGCCACTACTACAAGTATGAAAGAACATGATAGGAGCTTTGTCTAATCATTAGATCTCATTTAATAAAAGATTTTAAAGACACAAAAAAACTTACAATAATGCCAGTACTACAAGTATGAAAGAACATAAGAGCGTTGCCTAATCATTAGATCTCATTTGATAATTTTTTAACTAAAAAAAACTCACAATGATGACGGTAATAGAAATATGAAGGAACATAAGAGCATTGCCTAATCATTTGATCTCAATAAAAAAAAAATTTTAATCCAAAAACTAAAAAAGAAAACCCATCTTTACAAACCATTGCCAGCCTTCCAAACACGGTATATCAGGACAAGAGTTGTTTTTTTAATCAATTGCTTAAACGGATTGTCATTTGTAAAAAAAAAAAAGTGTAAAATTAATTTAAGAAAATTCAGAAATTACTGCCAAGGATATGTTTGAACAGGAGAAATTTCTTTGCCAACCATTTAATCACGTTCACTTTTCTGAAGAAAAAAAAATCACAAACTTTTTAAAATCACGAAAGTAACAGAATTTTTTCATTTATCCTTTTTTCCTTTGTTTCATTATAAAGCTCTTTTTCTTGTGCAATTTTTTCATACCATCTTTTCTCATGTTTCTTGTGAGGGCAGGATGAACAAATATTGTAAAGAATTAATGTTTTCCCATCAATAAAGACGATTTCACACACACTTATGCGTGCGCGCCTATACATGCACACTTTACAACAACAATCTTAACTCACTCCATGCTAGGCAATTTGGAGTCTATACATGCACACTTTACAACAACAATCTTAACTCACTCCATGCTAGGCAATTTGGAGTCTATACATACTTCTGCGTACTGAGCATTAATTTGTATTGGGTTTAAAAAAAAAAAAAAATTAATATAAAAGACACAGTCCTGAAATTCGGCCACAGAAATAATGTATTGAAAAAAACGAACTGCAAAATTTCAAACTTGTTGCTGCTAAGGTTTTTACTTTATAAAGTGAAGGGGAAAAAATGTATTTATTCACACTTATGCAATTGAGGTTGGAAAAGAGCCCCGGAACTGTGACGTCATTAGGGAAACAAGAAAGTCAAAGTTCAGAGGTTACTCTATGATCATGAGACTTCACGATAAATACACTTGATTAGCTCTGCTCACGGCATGAGGCAGAACATTTTTTAAAGGCAGAATCTGCGATTGCGAACGTTAGCATGAAATAGTTTCCCTCTCAACACACACAAAATCAAGATCTACTTCCAGTCCATCAAAGTTTAACAGCTAAACATGCGACATAAACCCTCTGAACACACCACAACAAAAAAGCATTTACTCCAATTTCATTCACTTGAAAAGTTCAAAAATACATATGAAAAAAATCAACAAAGAAAAACCCCCATCGCCTCCACCATCCAATATCTTTTCCACTATCTTTTCAGATATCTGACAATGGATTCTACAATTTCATTGTATTGAGTTTTTATATTTGGCCTCATCTACATGCAGATTGTAAAGCACCATTTTTTTTTTCTTTTACTTTGTCTTTTTTATCATTCTTTTTTTCTTGTTTTTTTTCAATTTTTTTCCTCCCCTTTTTTGGGGGGGGTATTTTTTTCTTTCTTCCATTTTTCTCTTATTTTTTAGGGGAGATAAATGGGTGCGTTACATATTTGTCTACAGTTTAAAAAACAAACCAAAAACAAAAAATGTTTTCCCTTATTTGCGCCCAATGTTTAGAGCAATAACTGCCCTAGTGTGCCAGATGTATGCCCACTAAGATTTATTACCACTGATTACATTTGTCTGGGTTTGTTGTTGCTGATCTAGTGTATGCTGATGCAAGCAATTTAAATGTTTGATTAGTGATTACATTTATCTGGGATTATTACTGATCTAGCACACGTTGCAGTGTTACATGCTTCTTCTTGTCATCAATTCCGCCTATATTGCACTGACAATTTTTCGCGGAAATCACCACTGGAAGATGCTTTTAGCAAAAAAATACATAGCTGACATTAGTATTCATTTGTTGTACTTTCTGTGAACTGTTCCATTTCTTGTGTACACGACTCAGGTTTTCTGCAACTGTTTTTCCCCAAGTTTCACACTTGGTAAGCCGCTTCACAAAATCTTAGCAGTCTGTTTCAGGATATGGTGGGGATGTTCCCAACAACAGAGTGTCTTCATACTCACTTAGGGATTTCATCATTGTCGATGTCTGGTAGATGTCTTCGTTGTCTGGTAGATGTTGTCCTCTTCGTTGTCTGGTAGAAGTTGTCCTCTTTGTTGTCTGGTAGATGTTGTCCTCTTCAATGTCTGGTAGATGTCTTCATTGTCTGGTAGATGTTGTCCTCTTCAATGTCAGGTAGAAGTTGTCTTCATTGTCTGGTAGATGTTGTCCTCTTCAATGTCTGGTAGATGTTGTCCTCTTCAATGTCTGGTAGATGTTGTCCTCTTCATTGTCTGGTAGATGTTGTCCTCTTCAATGTCTGGTAGATGTTGTCCTCTTCATTGTCTGGTAGATGTCCTCTTCGTTTTCTGGTAGATGTTGTCCTCGATGTCTGGTAGATGTTGTCCTCTTCGTTTTCTGGTAGAAGTTGTCTTCGATGTCTGGTAGATGTTGTCCTCTTCAATGTCTGGTAGATGTTGTCCTCTTCGTTTTCTGGTAAATGTTGTCCTCTTCGATGTCTGGTAGATGTTGTCCTCTTCGACATCTGGTAGGTGTTGTCCTCTTCATTGTCTGGTAGATGTTGTCCTCGATGTCTAGGGCTATGGGTGTCATCTTTGATGGACTGTAGGTATCACCTTCGATGACTGAAGCGTCTCTGATGCGTTGCCCGTTTTCAATAGCTGGGCTTGCTGGTGGTCCACTGGGGTGAGATCCTGGAGACAAAATATTGAAAAAAAATTAGGGCTTTCCTACTTTTCGTTTGTTTGATGCTTCATTATTTTAACTCTGTCGTGTGTGTTTACCTCTCTTTCTACCTCTAAACTAGGGTAAAACCAGGCTGCATACTATCTCCTATGTATTTTTGTTGTGATTACAAACATTGCCAACAATGTTACAAAAGATGAACAACATGGATTTCAATTCCCACACAAACCTAAAAAAAAAAGATCTTGCCACTGCTGTTTGCAAACATCAGAAATACAAACACAGACTTGCAAACAAGGGCAGACAAACCAAATAATGACAGGCTTTGTCGAGAACAGACATGAATACAAATACAGCACACAAATAAAGACAAAAACAGATACAAAGTCAGGCAGACAGAAGATGACAAAAATTAATGGTACCTGAATTCTTTCAAGAACCGACATGATCATATCAGACCCGTAGGAGACGGTCCAGGCAAAGAGAAAGCAAGGAAGGCCATCAACATCCTTCATGGACAAGATCACTGACGCCAGCAAACTGGGGCTCCAAGACATACACAGGAGCAGAGACCGTGTCATCTGGCAATCCATGACCAAGAATGGAGCTCCCACTGTCATCCACGGTGATAGAGACAGGCGAGTTGATTCCTTTCTGTTGCCTGGCAGTGTTTGACTTCAGTGGCGCTCTCCTGTATCACATGGCACCTGGAAAACCAAAATATACACCACACAGTCGAAAATGTGAAAAAATTAACAAACAGATGAACAAAGAGAAGGCAATGAAGAACATTGACCACCTACACATAATAATTAAACTACAGACCACAAGAGAGGTCAGAAAGAAGAGAGCAGAGTAGAAGTAAAGAATGGGCAAGTAAAAAAAACAACCAAACCTCTTCAACCTCCTCTTCCAAGGTAATTTTTTTTAAATTGGAGAACACAATGGAATAATAACAAGAGAAGTCAAAAACAAAACCAAAAATAGCTGGACTGAAAAAAAGTTTTGGGTCAGATATAAAAAAAAAACCTGCCAAAAAAATGGACGCAAACATATGAATACCTTACCTCCCTATAGTATAGGAAAATGCAGGTTAGGATGGCTGCCATCACTCACGTCAGGTCACTAGCACTCGATACCAGCCACAGAGCACCTGGAAGTAATAAACCATCATCAATAAGACTCTAAACCCCAGTTTTATTGGCTCAGATATTAAAATAATTTGATTCAGTCACTTTGACAATTTAATTCACAATGCTTCTTCACTTAAGGTTTTTCAGACTTAAATCTTGTCAAATTCGAATGGAATCAGGTTATGGTGCTAAGACACGCGCATAATGGAGCATGAAGCTATCCTAATTTAATACACCACTTCAGCATACTTGTGGGGGGATGACTTGCAAACAAAGATATTTCTGTCAACACATCCATGATACTCTAAATTCCCAATCTAGATCAATCTTTCTATACTGCCAAGTCTGCAGCAAGCAAACATCACAAGCTCTTTACAATCTAAAACCTAAGTGACTTGTGTTTCAGGATGTGAACTTTTTCTCATAAATATGACTGGGTTAAAATGTGACACCTGAATCAAGTATTTATAGAGTCACTCAACTGTACCTGTACAGTTTGTGTACTTACACATGCAAGGTCTTGATGGAACGCTTTTTCCAGATGATAGCTCCACTCCTGACGACTCCCAGATGATTTACATGACTCACCAGGTTAGGACCCATGTGGGATAAAGGATGAAATAGGGCAACAAAGGTTTTTTTTAAATGCATTCAAAAAGTGAGGGGGTGACTGAGTCACAATTTCTCAAGACCACTGTCTGGAAGCCTTTGTAGGTGGTGGTATTTTCAACACCATGATCACTGTCACCAAGATTGCTCTCCTTTGATTTTTTGCACAGATTTTCCCCCCAGCCCATTTTATTTCATTTTAGTCCTGTGCTTTACTTTATCCTTTTTTTTTTTTAAAGATTCTATTCCATATCTTATTCTGTTTTATTTTTTTCATTTTGGTTTATCTTATTTTGCTTTATTCTTAAAGTTAAAGTTTAGGTTAAATTTTGGCTTTAAGATTAAGTTTTAGGTTTCGGTTTTAAGTTTTTGGTTTAAGTTTTAAGTTTTGGTTTTAGTTTTAAGGTTTAATTTTCAGGTTGTACGTTTAAGTTTTAGAACTTTTAGCTGTAGTTTAGTCTAAGTTTTAGCTGAGTTTATTTGATAGGTGTATTGATTGCAATAATCAATTTGGTGCCCAGTGATCGTTTGAAGGCTACTGACAGGGTAGTCCAATTGACGGAAGTTCAGGGACAAAATTTGGCTGCAGCAGGGGGGGAATGTACAGGTGAGACCCGTGTCCCTTCCTTTTATGAGCACTGTAAAGGGGTTTCATGAACAAAGTCGGGTGTCTTTTAAAAACACGGGCCTAACAAGGTTGAAGTCAAAAGAATCAAAGCGTTTGTGGTGAGTAGACCTGTCAGAGTCTGCTGTGGAATATGGAATATATCTCTGAAAACATAAACATACATGTGTGATAAGCATAAGTTCTAATTACTGAGCTCTTCTTTAGGCAAGGCTCCTGCTAAGGAAAAGCAAACTTCTTTGGCATTTTAACAATAACTATGACTTGCTGCCCCAAAAGATAACAAATAGATATCTGCATTTACAATAATTCAACTTGTTGCTGCCATTATCAAGACAAATCATTGCAAACTCAATATTGGATATGTATCTTACTAAAATATTTCATGTATCCTTTATGATAATATTCTCTGACTCAGAAACTCATTTCTCTCCTCGCACTGTAGGTCTTAAAAGCGACTATTACAAGATACTGCCACGATTTTTTGTTCAAAACCATCTGAGGGCAACATGAAAACAAAAGTCACCGGAAAACCGTACACACTTTGAATTTGATGCCATCATTATGAGACTGACATGCTTTCTACAGCATCTCCAAACCACAAACACAAGTGAACAACACACATACATCAGATAACACTCACTTGTCACAGGGAAAAAATGGACTGTTCCTTCCACAAGACGCTTGCAGATGGCATTGTGTTTCATATGCAGCAACACGAGTAGTTCTAATTGAAACCCATTCATACCACAGCAGCAGAAACGGTATTGGTGAGGGATGTTTCAAACTGAAAACAGATAGCCACGGAGTTGAATTTTCTTCTCTATTTTTAAAGGCATCAAGAATACTACAAATGAGGCAGCACTAAACAAAAAAAGAATTTTGAATCTTAAAAATCAAATCCTGAGATCATCTCAAGGAATGATATATTAGTGGTTCTATTGTTTGACTTGTAATCTGACTGCAACAGAGAGTTCTGGTGTGACTCAGTCTCTGATGATGCGTCCGTTTGAGGGTATTTTTCCCATGACAAGTCATTTGGATGAGACCATACATCAAAGTCTCACGTGTAAACACACTTTGAATATCTTGCGTGTAAGTTAAAAATCCTTCCTTTTTCATGGGATCAAATCCTAAGTCTTATTTCAAGGATACTGAATACAGACTTCTCAGTAAAAAAAAAAATCAAGTTTTCAAGGAACTGTTGAAGAAATTTAATTTAGGGCCTGATTCATCAATTTCATGCAATAATAATAATACATTTGTAGCCTACACACACTAAGCTCTATCACTGATTACCACCCCAAAATCTATGATGTGGCAATACATATCTGATATAATATACTAAAAATGAATGTGCGTGTGTGTGTGCGTGCGTGTGTGACTGCGTCTGTGATCAGTTTTAAGTCAAAAGGATGAAAATGTGGCGGGGGAGGCTGCATAACCAAATAAATCAACGAACAGTTTGTATGTTTCAAGCATAAAAAAATGATAACAAAACAAAAAGAAAAACTTGGTAAAACAAAAATATCTTCATAGTTCAAAACTACCTCTTAGATTACAAAGTTGGATGCCGCATCCTCAAATTCTGTCAGCAAAGAACATAGGGTGCCGCACTTCGAGACTGAATATCTATGTGTACATTTTTATGTGGAAACCGAAAGTACAATGATCTCGCGTCTTTTTCACGTCGTTTTCCGAAAGTACAAACATCAGCTAGTAATTTCTTTTGGAGCCAAACATTGGTCACAAGTGGAATTTCGTTGCCTTTTTTCTGTGTTGCTGCAACTTGAGTTAAAACAAAGTCCCAAATCTTGATCGGACCATGCATGGAGTTTGAAATCTTGGTCGGACTCTGGAGTTGTTTCCATCTTCAAACTCTTGCTCGCCATTGCCTGCATGTTAATGCTATTTATCACACACGTAGCGCAAACACTTATTTTGTTTGTTAATAGTTTGTTTCATCTAGCCTCCAAGCTCTGCTTTCGTCAGTTACACAGGATTTAATGCACAATTTCTGTGTTGCTGTGTCAATTAGAACTCTTGACAAACAAATCCATCCAACAGACTATCGATAGACGACTTATGGTGACATTGCACATGCGCGAGAGTAGTAACTAACTCTCTCCCCCCTTCTCCCGTACATCCAGTCTTCAACCTAATCAAGAATTATAATCATGATTTAAAACAAAACATAAAACAAACAAAACAAAACCAAAAGAGTGAGAAAAAAGAACTAAACAGACCACATAAAACCATAAGGTTTTGGCATAGCTTAGAGGAGGGTAAAGCCCTAACAAATATTCATCAATATGAAAAAGAGGAGTAAGTCAGCTATGACCGGAGGTACGAATGACACTAACACTCTTAGCGTGCACCCTACGACCTTGAACGTATTGGCCCACCTGGTTCACCAGCCCAAACCACACTGCCTGCGAGTTCCAGTGTGGTGCCCCACAACTCAAGGAGTTACAGGAGGACTCCAGTTAATAACCGCCTTCTTCACAAGTCACCAAAATTCAAAATACAGCCAAGTAGGCCTACTTTATTAAATGTCTGCACTGAAAAAAAACGAATTAGAAGCGTACTTCTATAATTTATAGACCAATGAAATATAAAATAGTTTCTCACGTGTGCACACCCCTGCTTTTGTAAATGAAGCTTGCTTGGAAAATGCTTCCCGTTTGCTTGGGTGTTTTTTTTAATACATTATTTGTATCACTTTGTAGTTTTGAGAGTGTGGTAGCATAAAAGTATGAAAATGAATCCCAAGTTTTTAATTTGGTTCAAATCTACCCAAGTTTGTTTCAAACGTTGTACTTTAGTGACGTAGTTATGCTTCATTTTATAAAAAAAAAAATCAAACAAGGCTTCTCTTGCCTTTAAAATCTTAATGAAATATTCATATGGACGAAGTTAATGACTGTCAAGTCAAAATGCCTGGCCTAAATTTCATAACTTTAACCGGTTTGCTGGGATATAAAATTTGTGACTTGGAAGGATTGGCATGAAAAACTAAAATGGACTTGACTGAAAATATTACTAACCGTTGGATAGTATGAAATTGCGTGCAGACTACCATCTCCATTTCATACAAACTTGTTGGAAGAAGGAAGATAAAGCCAACCAGCGTTACAAATCAATTGCAATCTCTGCTGCAAACTTAACTCCACCATTTTGTGCTCACTTCAACACCATGCCAAGGCGGGGTAACTCTGTACCAGTATCAAAATAACATATTTGACCAATCAGTGACGAGCTTTGACATGCTGGCGGGTTTTCCCACCGGGACTTGCAATTAGATACAGCAATATGCCTGCAGCCATTTGATTGGTGCAAGATCTTGAAAGGAATATGTCCTTTACTTCACACTTGTTTTCCTTTATATATATATATATATATATATATATATCTCTCTCTCTCTCTCTCTCTCTCTTTTTATGTTTGCTGCCGGTAATTCTTCAACTCGTATATCTCGTGACATCTGTTAGCTATTCTCTCTTACCTCTGGCTCTTCAGGGTTGATGCCAATGGAAAAGGGGTGGGGGGACCAATAGTTACTAGCAGACCAATACACACCCCTCCCCATCCGCCCCATTATCCTAACTCAGTTTACGAGAGCTTAATTCATCAGTGATCAGGGAAGATTTCCAACTCAGTCGGTCTCTGTTAGGCTACCCTCTGCCAACCATGCTATGGAGTTTGATTAACCAGTCTTTTCTGGACCTCAATGGCTTTCCCCCCTGTTTCCCTTTTTGTTACTTTATATACAGTATCCTACAAACTAATTAAGAATAAAATCTTGGTCTCTAATTAAGGGTCTGATCTTTTTCATAAAGAGCTTGCTAAATACTGACAAAAGATCCAAGAAAACCAGCAAAATAGGGGAGGGGGGGGGGGGGGGGCGAAAATTGGCGCGAAAAAAAT
>JAUZNI010267480.1:0-11493 GCA_034780235.1 Concholepas concholepas | reverse complement strand
AAAGAAAGAGCTATTGAGAAAAGACGGTGTAAACATTAAATGGAGAAAAAAAATCACTCATAATAAAGTATATGAACAGGGATAAAAAAAATAATAAAAAGGAAAGATTTAACTGGAAAAGACAGAAATATGGGGCAAAAAGCATTCATAGGAAAATATAGGAACAGCGAAGAAAAAAAGAAGAAAGGCTTAGCAGGAAAGAAGAGTAATCAGAAGAAAAGAAAGCTCTAAGGGGAAAAGACAGAAACAGGAAGAGCTAACTGGAAAAGACAGAAACAGAAAGAGCTAACTGGAAAAGACAGAAACAGAAAGAGCTAACTGGAAAAGACAGGAACAGGAAGGAAAGAGCTATTGGGAAAGGACAGTAATGAGCAGAAAAGAAAGCTCTAAGGGGAAAAGACCAGAAGAAGAAGGACAGAGCTCATACTAGGAAAGAGAGTGTCATGTGAGTGTTAACCACAGGAGTTACACAGGCCAGGCCTGCCCTCTGCTAGCATCACTGAACAGCTGTCACTAGATGATGAGGTCATTTGTTCTGTCCTCTTTCTAAGCACAATCATACATGTTTTGCTAGGCTTTCAGTCTGCTTTGCTAAATGTGGGCTAAACAGGAATAGCTCATACTTTTTCTTCCATTTTCAATTCATCCATGAATACCTATTTTCTTCAGAAGTACATTCAGAACAAACTAAATTTGTACTTCAGATCCACCTCCTCACAACAGTTAACCCGTATCAAAGTAATTTGTTGCAATGCTACAGGACTGGGTCTACCCTTGCTTCCCTATGACCTGTCCCATCTCTTCATTTTTCAGTGTCCAGCAGCCCCACTTTTCTCTCAGCACTTTGCACCCGCTCATTCCAGCTCCTTTCTGCCGGCCAGGTACTCACCATCATTTTTACCTGGATGCCAGCATGCTAGGGATTTTCTTGCCTGAAGCTGGGGGCCCCATCTCTGAGGGACCAAGCCTCTAAAAGAACCAGCAGTCAAGAGTGTAAAACCATTGGCATTCATGTCTTGATGTCCACCTGACTATTTTCAGACCTCTGCAGCCTGTGGATTCCATGCTGACTTTCCTTTCTGTACAAAATGCAATTTCAATCATTTACATCTTTACAGTTCTTAAAAAAAATCCCCTTCTGACAATGTAGGTACCATCTGACCCCTACTGTGGACTGCAGTGCAGGGGACGAATCATGCCCGCCCTACTTGGAGCCCTGTCAAGTCCCTGATGACTTCAGGGCCTCAAAGAGCTTTAGTCCCAACTGCACAAATCAATCCTATCCATGGCATCGGGGGTCACTGACAAACATCCCAGACATATCCACAGTGCTTCAGAGCATCCACATTCAGCTACAGTCATGTCCTACCCATTCTAATATCACCCATGACAAGTCCACAATCCCCTCCATGACGTTCTGGAGTTGTCAACCAACATCTTAGACATGACCATAGCGTTCCTCAGTAATCAACAATCATCTACAGTGAAGTCCTCTTTATTTCTAGGGCCTCCAACATTCATCTACAGTTATGTCCACTTCGTTCCTGGGCTGTGAACCCATGTCCACATGACCACTTCCATGCAGAGCAGAGTCACCTACATGGGTTGACAGCCAAGAGGTCCAGGATCACCAACATAACTATAACACAAGTGTCCACAATGCCCCAAGGCCAGCATCACCTGTCCATCATATTAGTCCAGGCCACCAACGCGTGTGGCGTTTGTGTGTGTGTGTGTGTGCGTGTGAATGTAGTTGTTTTATTCTGTGGATTCCGTCTTGATATCGCCCGTGCCTGGTTCCTCTTTGACCCGCTTTGATTCCACTTCTTCTTCAGCATCTAGCGGTCGTTTTATGCCCCCAGCTCCCTGAAAACACACGTCACAGAAACACTTGAAGATAGCTTCTATGACTGCACTGAAGACACCTCAATGCACACACTACAAATGGCCTGGGCTGACATGATGAAAATACATCATGTACACTGAATACTTACCTTCAGCACCTTTCCTCCTTCAGCAACAGAACAAAATACAACAAACAATATACCCAGTGAAATGCATCTTCTCTCCCACCCAGACAAGCACAATGCCCCCTGACAAGTTACCAGATTTGTGTATGCTCCCACATCCCTCTAAAACACTGTTGATCAACACCAGCATACACATACACACACACGCACACGCGCCTCTCACTTTCCAGACAAAATCCTCCAAAACACACCCACACAAAACTCTCTTTCCCCCCCCTCATTCCTTGGGCTACAGCTACGAGGTTTACCAATGGTGAGATTTTGCGTATGCAACCGTTTTTATCCACCATCAAGGTAGCAGCACTCCAACTTTGGGGATGATGTCTAAACATGACACCTGTGTACATGTGTTTTTGTTTTTCTTTTAAGTTTTGTCATCCGTTCCTTACCGGCACAAAGTGGCCTACTCTTCCAAAAGACAGAACAGAATTTTAACATGTCCACAAGATGTTCATCATGCAGAAGTCATCTTTAGACTGCAAGCAGGACACAGCCAGTTCCTATCCCATATCCACCGCCTGAAAATATTCCACACTGACCAGTGCCCCTGTGACACAGGCCCACAAACCCCCTCCCATGGGGTCCTGTCCTACCTTCAATATGGCCCAGCCCAGTAGAGCTCCAGGAAAAACTGTGGGGATAGATGGGATCACTGTGACAGTCGGCAGACTTTGCCATCCAGACCAGACTAAAAATTGAGCATGGCCAGGGAATGCAGAGGGAGAAGAGGAAGGTGAAGTCTGTGGATGGCGCAGTGGGCTTGGAGATCTCCACTTTTTGACCGGTCAGTCAACATTGCCTTCAATGCCCACGTCAACCCAGGCAAGAACAACATCCATACCCATCCCATTTTAAAGATGTGTACAAATCATGACACTTCAAGTGTTAGGGCTGTTGATGTCCCTACTGGCAATGGCCTCTACAGCAGAGAGTGAACTGGTACTGACTAGTTCCCTTTTCTTTTGAGGTTACTGAATTCACTGGTTTAAGGGCCAGAACCACAGCACTAAGTTCAGCAGGATACACTGAGCTTTCCAAATGCACATGTTCAGAAAGTGTACATTCTGAGACAAATGGCCAAGGTGGTACAGGCCACACCCTCCTCTGACTTGGCATCCTTCCTGTGAGAAAGAAGATTGACTTGAACACCCAGGGTTTCCGGTGTCCACATAGGGTTCTCAGGGAACTTGGGGAAGTTAGAGACAGCTCTCAAATCAGCATCTGCCTTTTGGAGATCAGGAAAGTTATAAATCCCTACAGGTGAGATGACTTAAGAAGATTCCTAAAATTCAAATTCTGGTAAAAAAAGATCGCTAGAAATTTGGCCTCAGTGGTTTTTATCTGACAGATGACCAAATCAGGAAAGCGTTTTCTGAACCTGTTGTGAAAGTGAATGCACTGTACCTTTGTGGTGGTAAGTTTGAACCCACTGTCCTCAGCCCATTCTTGGATCTTGTTCACAGAGCTGAAGCTACTGCTGAACACTAGCAAACAAGCCATCCATAATGTAAAGGGTGAAACTGTCCGCAAAAAGCAAGTACTCTACATCCTGGCAGACCAATCTGACAATGTTGTTGATCTTGATACTAAAGAGGCTATAGCCGAGTGGTTAAGACCGTTCAACTTCAATACCATGGGTCCACGAAATTGTGGGTTCGAATCTCTGCGGCGTCTGGTGAATTAAGAGAGGGGATTTATACGTTTTCCCAGGTCAAAGTGCAAGCCTGCCAGTGCATTAATTCCCTTTGAGTATATACACATGCAGAAGATCAAATATGCACGTTAAAGATCCTATAACTCATGTCAGTGTTCGGTGGGTTATGGAAACATGAACATACCCAGCATACATCCCTGAAGTCAGAATGCAGCTAACTTCATGGTGGGCAAAAACGATCACATACACAAAAATCTCACCATTGGTGCATCTCGAAGCTCCAGCTGAGGAACAAAAAATAAATACATAGATGAATAAAACTGAAAAATACTGAAGAGGCTAGGAGAGAGAATGCTCCCCTATGGAATCCCCATCTCCTGCTCGAAGATGTGGCCCCAACCTGTACCCAAACTACTAAAAATTTCACCCGACCCAATCTCACACATGTGCACGCGCACACACACATTACTCATAGACTAACCTCCAAAAGCTGTTGCTGCTGCTGCAAGATATGTTGGGTCTGGGGATTGAGTTGGGAGGACTTGAGCACAGCTCCCCCAACGCTGACAGGCTGGATCAGCTGCACCCCTTGCTGGTTGGTCACCAGGGTCACTGGATGAGCGGCGCCAACCCCCGCATCTCCCGCACCCTGCTGGCCACTGACCAAGGTCACAGCCTGACCCATCCCCACCTGCCCCAGACCCGAGGCATCCCCCCCTCCCTGTCCATGGCCTGCAGAAGCCACAAAGGTTCTAACCACTGTCCCTGCAGAGGAGGCTGGTGTCCGTGCGAACAGCTGACCTTGAGTCACCGAGGCCATCAAAGAGGCCATCTTTTGGGTAGCCAGGCCTCCACTAAGAGCCACCACACCTGAAAATCACAATAACAGTTTCTTTACAAAAAAACAATCCTAAACAAAAGAATGACCTTGGAAATGGAAGGAATACAAACTGATTTCCTATTTTCAAACAATTCTCCTATTCTGTTTTGACTTCAACAAATAAAACATAATTTTGTAATGGACAAGAAAATTTGGCCAAGTGAAAAGTTTTGTCAATCTTCCTACACATTAAAAAATTTCTGAGTTAAATTTCCTCAACAAAAAAAAACAACACAATACAAAAACTATCAGATGCTGGAGGGTGGTTGGTGTAGGGAAGTAGGTGAATGTGTTTGGATATCAAACACAAATATGATTTTTTGTTTTGTTTGTTCCTCAGCTAAAGCTCCAAGGTTCACCATTCAATGGTGAACCTTGCAACCCTTTTTTCCCCACCATTTAGGTAGCCGCATTCTGACTGGGGATGGTGTCTAAACACGACACCTGTGTGCATGTGGGTTTTTTTGTCATCCATTCCTACCAGCACACAATGGCCTACTCTTCCAAAGGGCAGAACAGGTTTTTAATGTGTGTGCAAGATGTTCTGCATGCATTCGCACACTGAGCCTTGCTTTATAGTCTCATCGAAAGGATTTCGATATTCAGTTTGATTTTTTCATCAAGCTGGGAAGAAAGGGCGAGGCTGGGAATTGAACCCAGAACCTCACGGTTTACTTGTTGGCAGGCGAACGTCTAACAATCCTGTCACCCTCCTTAAACATGAATTTCATTGTCGAAGGCCAACAGCCCCATACAATCGGGGTGGATGTAAGCGGAGGACATAAGAATGAAAGAATGTCTACATGTGGATGTAGCTACAGAGTGATGACAGCGATAACTTTGGTTTCTCTCACCTTGAACAGCATCACTGATGTCCTTCTTGATCTCAATGTGGGTACCATTGGAGATACTGGCAGCAGCAGAAGGTCCATTCAAGATCTGTGTATACTGTTTGGATTGACCCACCACCGTGGGCAGCTGGTGCATGGCAGTTGCGGGCACACTGGAACTGCTCATGTGGGACCCTGCCACAGCAGAATTCTCTGACATGTCACCTTGTCACCAATATCACACATTGCTGTCATCATTCCACTGTTGTCAACAACATCCCTGCATGTCCCTTGCTATGTCATCTAAAGTCTGATGAGCCTTTTACCCTTGTCGCCATTATCATCCTTTATCATCTGATCTATCAACATTGTCACTTTGGCATGTCACATAATCACTGGGTGTGAGATATTTTCTGTCACTCAGTTAGCAACACTGTAGCTTACAACAAAGAGCACCTTCTCTGTTACTATCTTGAACCTACAAATGGCACAATCCATTGTCAAAAGCGACCCCCCCGACTTTTTCCCTTCTCTCATTCTCAACTACCAACAGCATCATTTACAACATGGAAACCCATCTCCTAATGGTCTTCTCATCTTACCAACCAAAAGCCTGATTTAGCCATAGACTCTAACATATGTAACTGTTACCTCTCTCTCTCTTTCTCTCAGAACCATCAACAAGGAGCTTTAAGAAAGGGACAGAGATCACCAAGATCTGAAGGAAAGGCTTGTCCCTCTGCTACCAATAGACTGCCTGCCTTACCTGAGGGGGAGCCAGGGGCAGACTGGGAGTAGCGTAGCTCAGCCAGGGAAGGCACCACTGCAGCCGAGGCCAAGTTGCCTTGGTCCCCCACTTCCAGCTCTGAGGAGGCTTCCGGAATAGGACTTCCCTCCCGGGACATGCTGTCTGGTGTCATGGTCCCCGCAACATGGCTGGGTGAACTGGGGGCAGACCTGATTAATACTTTGCTTATGAGACACAGCCATGTCACTCACTACTAGTACTATTCATCTTGTCAATCACACTACTAGGTATCATCCACATCTCCCACAATGTAACAAAACACACACCATACATCACTGAAGTCACATCTACATGGTCAGCCACTTTGTCAAGAAGCATGCATACCACCAGTCATGTCAAGAAACATCTGCGTCCTTTTTCACACTGCCAAAAACCATCTGCATCATAAGTTACAGAGTTAAAAAGATGTCCATACCAATGATCATGATGTCAAGAAACATCCACACAATCAGAAAACACCCCCCACACCATGACTCATTCTGTTAGAAAACACACTTTCACTCACATTGTCTACAAATATTAATCTTACTCGTCACACTGTAAGAAAACATCACCATCACACTTTGCAACAAACTGAACGACATCTGCAACAAAAATGCCCTTGACTAGACACTGAATCCAAACATTTGTTTTTCTTCCACACAAACCTCTCTCTTACTTTCCACAGGCAAGAACTAAACTTGGGCACAAACTTCAAGCTCTGAGACAAAAGTATTATTTTCTAAGTATCTTTGGCTGTACCTGGATGACAAAGCCCCCCCGAATGGAGCACGGAAGCAAGGCACTCCCCTCTGTCGGCGTCGCCGGAAGGCCTGAGCAGTCAGCTTTGACTCTGATGCTGGTTCAATCCTCCAAAACGATCCTTTGCCAGGTTCTTCTTGAGAGCGGGGCACTTTCACAAAGTATCGGTTGAGGGACAAGTTGTGACGAATGGAATTCTGAAATAGGTGCACACAAATCCTTTGATTAATATTAAACACACACACACACACGCGCAATCCAATCAAAGTTCAAAAGCTTGGTAAGCTTCCCAGACCATAACATGACTCCCATATGAACACCAACAACAATTCCACGGTGTTTTTACCAGTACATCTTTCTCTTTATCACACACTTTTTCCTTTTGGGGGGTGAGGGGGGGGGGAATACTTGTTTCCTTATTTTCCTTTTGCCGTTTTCTTTTTTGTTTGTCTTCATCTGAATTGGCCCTTTAAAAGCAAAATTCCACTGGAAAAGAGCAGCTACATGAAGCAGCATTCTCACCTGCCATCCCTTGTCAGCAGTGCGATAGTAAGGGTAGTTTTTGGTAATGTAGGCGTAGATTCCTGCCAACGTCAACTGTTTGTCAGTGGCCGACGTGATGGCCTGCACTATCAGCTGGGCATAGGAGTAGGGAGGTTTGGAGTCGTCCCGAGGACCACCCTCCTCTGTCCCCACCCCACTCTCTTTCTCTTCACGGGGATGGGCAGCGGCAAAGGCAGCGACAGTGCGAAGGTCTGGCACCAAAGCCATACGCTGGCCTGTGCCTGCGCGAGGACTGGTAGGGCAGGAGTTGGCAGCACTGTAAACAACATAGTACACTTGATCAGGATTATATCATGAAAGGACTCTGCAAAGGAAAAGGATAACAAAATAGTGTGTCACAAAAATTATGCATCTGAGACTCATGTACATATTTGTATGTAATACTAATAACACTGTGTATGTAATACTAATAACACTGAGAAGTACAAAAAAAATTCTCTTTTAGAAAAAGAAATGTGGACACCATTGAAAGACTCTTCACACAAAAGAATGAGAAATATGAAAGTGCAATCTGTGTTTTTAAAAATATGTGTCACAGCTGAGAGATCTATTCTTCACACAAATCATATAAGCAATAAGCAGTTTCTCTTCCTTCCTTTCCTTTTTGAAAAATAACTGTTGGCCCTGACCATGCCTGTTGTAGGATCTTATTTTATTTCTTTTCTGATCTGTCACTTACAACCACTTCAAATGATTATGAGAAGGAAAGTGGACGCACAATTAAAACATTCACCTGCCTAACAAGTAAACCATAAGGTTCTGGGCGCAATTCCCAGCTTTGCCCTTTCTTCCCAATTTGACAGGAAAATCAAACTGAATGTCAAAGTCCTTCAGATGAGACTATAAACTGAGGCCTTGTGTGCAAATATACACAAAACATCTTGCACACACATTAAATACCCGTTCCACCTTTCAGAAGAGTAGGCCATTTCATGCCGCAAGGAATGGATGACAACATTTTTTAAATGCATGCACACAGGTGCTGTGTTTAGACACTATCCCCAAAGTCAGAATGCCGCTACCTAAACGGTATGGGCGAGGGGGGAACAGTCGCATACGCAAAAATCTCACCATTGGTGAATCTCGGAGTTCTAGCCGAGGAACACACACACACACACAAAGATTACTCTTTTTACCCAGAAAATCAAAACTCGACACTCGTTCTCACAATGAGCCATATGATCTGCAATAGAAAACTGACCTGATTGTTCCTGTAGGAGAGATACATGGACTGCCAACCATCAGCTCTGGCTCCGGGATGTTGATTTTGAGGGGAGGAGGAAGCTTTCTCTTCGGGGAAGGAGCAACTGGCGGAGGGATGACAGGGGCTGTTTCCTCCACAAGGGACTGGAAATGCAGCTTGATATTGGTGCTGGGAAATCGCAATACACATCTGCAACATGTCCACGTTTTATCATTGTTAGCTAGTATGTAACGATGTGAAACTTGTACAAACAGCCCTTTCACAATCATATAACTTTCTGTCCATCCTTAAATTTTTATCATTTATCTTAATGCATATGATGAACATTAAAGTTGAGTGGTTAACTAAGACCATTTGACTTCAAGCACATGGATCCATTAAGTCATGGGATCAAATCTTGGTGATTCCAGGTGAAGTAAGGGTGGGGATTTATACAATGTCCCAGTTTAACTTCAAGTGCAGACCTGCCAGTGCATTAATTCGCTTTGTGTATAGTAATAAAAAATACACATGCAGAAGATCAAATAATACATGTTAAAGATATCGTAATTCCTGTCAGTGTTCCCAGGGTTATGGAAACGCAGACATACCCAGCATGCATCACCAAGTTGGAATGCCACTACCTTCATGGTGGACAAAAACAGTCACATGACATACGCAAAATCTCACCATTGGTGAACCTCGGAGCTCTACTCTAGCCAAAGAACAAAAAAAATGAATAGATAAAATAAAATAAAATCATGTGTATATATATATATATATATATATATATATATATATCTGCAGTAAGTACGTCCATCAGGTAATGAGATATGACATGGCATCATCATAAAATTATGAGTATGAGTCTATGACTTCTATGTAAGAAGTGAAACACTGCTGAAGTCAATCAAGACATAAAGTTCTGAGTTATGAACAATGATCCTCTGCTGACTTTTAATAGAAAAAAATGTTTTAAAGGTTTTTTTGGAAAACAATTACTGTTTTAGGAAGGAGGGTGGCAGGGTGGATAAAACATTTGCCTGCCAACAAGTATTTATGACTGTGAGGTTGATTCCAAGCATTGACCTTTCTTCCCATGTTGACGAGAAAATCAAACTGCCTATCATTGTATCAAAGTCCTTTGGAGGAGACTATAAACCGAGGCCCTGTGTGTGAACGTATGCAAAACATCTTGCACACACATTAAAAACCTGTTCCACCTTTTGGAAAAGTAGGCTATTGTGTGCCAGTAGGCACGGATGACAGAAAAAACCCAGCATGCACACAGGTATCTTGTTTAGACATCATCCCTGAGGTCGGAATGGGGGAGGAAGGGGGAAATGGTCACATATATAATGCATAAATCTCACCATTGGTAAACCTTGGAGCTCTAGCCGAGGAACCCAAAAAAACTCTTTTGGGTACAGTGATGTCTTTGGAATTTTTTCAGTATTTATATATGCATTTGGTGAAAAAAAAGGAATTTTTCATTGATAGTATTAGTGGGTGTGCATGTGTTGCGGATTTACTTCATTCAGGCTTAGCATGATCTTTTCATAGAACTTACTTTAATTAATATATACAAATTTGCATTTAAACTGAATTTAATAAGTCTATAATATCAACAGACGGTTAATCACTTAATCATTTTAATGGGGAATAAACAGTCACATATGATTATGCAAAAATCTCACCATTGGTGAACCTCAGAGAGCTCTCTCTAGAGCTGAGGAACAAAAAATATTTTTTTAAATCACCCACACACACATACAATGATACACACACTGATAAAATCTCTATCTTTGATTTTGAAGTCTTTCTAAAGTTTCTTTTCTCTCTCTCTCTCTCTCTATCTCTCATATACACACATATATATTATATATGCATGCAAGTTGATACATCACAATAGTGAATACACAATGTGTCTAGTACAAGTAGTAGTTAAGCATTCAGCTCACAATCTGACATTGCAGATATATCTATTCAAATCACCACTGAGATCCATGTATACCTGTTCAAAAGGATTTTTCCCCTGGAGTTAAGATAAGTAATGACACTGTTCCCCTGAATCAGTGAGTGTCCTTTGGATGACACTACAAGTACAAACCAAGATCCCGTATGCATCATGTACAAATGCACACAGAAAATATCTTGCTATTAATGCTATACATTAAAACACCTTTCCAAGTCGAAGTCAGCCTTTTATTTCCAGATGCAGATGGTAAACTGAATGAGCAATGCATCAACTGTTTTTTTTCATCCAGCCATCAGAAGAGGATGCCATTGCATACTGGAAGGAAGGAATAAAAAATTTTTTTAAATGGATGCACACTGAGTCAGTGAGTGGTGTCCCAGAAGTCACAATGCAGCGACCTTAACGGTGGACAAATGGTCACATTTGATTTAAATCATATGCAAACTCTCACCTTTGGGGAACCTGAAGAGCTCTAGCACGGGAATGAAATAACATTAACAAAAATAAAAAATAATCACTTTCAGGGTTATCTCCAATACAATATGCATGGTGACATTAGTCGATTAGAATACGCCTAGTTCTATTTTTGTTATTGATTATCATCAATTTAGACAGTACTGCTTTCTGAAACTTTATTATAAAGAGAAATTATAATATATATGAAGAACCAATCATTGTAATCCTATCTGCCTTTAACACATTTCGTACCGCAAACGAGACAGTCGTTTTCGTCATGATGTCACAGTAGACCGCAAACGAGACACGCTCGTTCGCGATGGGTACTTTCATTTCGGCTCTTCTCTCATGAGTTATTGTGCCCTACAG
>JAUZNI010266368.1:0-12690 GCA_034780235.1 Concholepas concholepas | reverse complement strand
CCCCACAAAAAACCCCCCAAACCACCCCAGACAAAACCACAAACCAACCCCCCCCCCCCACCAGCCACCTTGGTGCAGAGGTTAGCACCTTCAGTTTTGGACTGGAAGGTCACAGGTTTGAAGTCGCAGGTTTGAATCCCATAAGAGTCATAAGGATTTTTCAGACAGGCCAGCAATGCAGAGTGAGTTTGCAATGGGCTCATTGGGAAGACTGAGACTGTACAGTTGAGTTTCATTCACTTTATGGATACAATTTTGAATTAATCATATTACTTGACCAACAATGCATGTGTCAGTATCTTTCAGGCCCAGTTGACGCCAGGATATATTATGATAGAAAGCATACAGTACAGCCCTGTCACAAAGTCTCAAAGCACATGCAATTCCATAGCAGCATCATTACATCCTCGTCACTGATCATCATGCAATAAAAGAAATCGTTACATCCTTGTCATTAATCATCCTGCAATAAAAGAAAATTTGTCTCCAGTTCGGTGGCCACAGTTGCTCTGGTCTCATGGTGACCTCACTTAGTTACAGTTGCCCCATACATTTCTGTGCCTGTGATAAGTTTGTGTCAAAACCTTTGGGGTTGGAGATTCATGGGACAAAGTTGAAGGAGGGACTTAGTGGTTGTCGCCACCATGGGTGGGTATATCTCTCAGTCTGCCTCCATGATTGAGCTATTACTGTTGTCATTAGGGAGCTTAGTAGGTGGTGTCCTGCGTATGTTAGCTCAAAACAGGCACCACTAAAAACCACCAAAGTGACCCAGCAGCAGAGCAGGGCACCTCTAGCTGGTAGCTCCATGGTGGCCTGACACTGATAAGACTCCTTGTGGACTTCCAACCCCGAGGATACAACACAAATCTGGGTATGGATGGGGGTAAAGAGGTTGAAATGAGCGGCGCAGGAACAGCAGGACAGGAATGTAACAGAAGACTAAGTAGTAACCCCCCCCAAAGGAAACAAAAAACCCCCAACAAAACACAAAAAACAAGCAAAGAAAACAAATACAAACAAAAAAACCCTCGACCAAGCAAAAAACTAAATTCACCCACACATACCAATGGCAACAAAAGAAAACCCAAACAAGCCTAATTCATGAGATTAGATGTCCTGAACATAGAAGCTATGTGCTGAACACAGGAACTCGTGAAGGTACACAATGATCTTGGAAGTTCAACTTTTTTTTAACATAGGAACAATAACCCTGATAAATCAAATGGACAACACTCATAACAATAAACACCATCATGCTCACAGTTGCATAGAGGTGCAGAGCCCAGAACATTACAATAATTACCGTTTCTATCAATTTCCTGGATTCTACCAAGGGCTGCTTGTCCTTGATGTCGTTGTTTGGAATCCATCCCTTGATTTGATCTCGTAATCTCTGAAAGAAAATGAAGAAAATGACTGAATATGCAAAAGAAATCATTTTGCTTTTAACATTTTTCAAATAACATTTTTCACAAATTCAGAATTCATAATTCCAGCTTTTGAAAAATCATCTCAAAAACATATTGCACCGACTATCTTTCTGCAACTCACTTTCCATTCTACCAGCATACATGGTCCCATTTTGTAAAAGCAGAGTGATGTTGAGCGAGAGAACTGCTGGATGGGTAGGGAAAGTTATGTTTAATTTGTAAACCACACAGCAAAAAAAGTCTAAAAATTCAGTAGGATTTGAAGGTTGTTGACCTGACAAGGACTCCAGTGAAATCCATCCTTCTGATGAGAATTATCATTTTTCAAATATATCAACCAATAGGTGGAGAGGGAAAAAAAAAGAAAAAAAAGAGATGAATTCATTACACAGCTGGTGGTGTAAACGACAGCATTCAAAGAACAAATGGGAACTCCATAATGGACTTTAAAGTACAGAATGCTTCTTGTGTCTGTCAAGCAAGGAATAATGATTCCCATGATGAAAACATTGTATGAGGACTCAGATACATGGGTGAAGTGTGCCTACAGAACACACATTGCAAAAGATAAGCGTCAAACCAGTGCCAGGGACATACACTGATGAAGATTTTTTTTTTTTTTAACATGCTGTACAAGGCAAACACCAAAAACTCAACTAGCAATTCACAAGAGTAAAACAGTCCACCAACTGGATGTACTGATGAGGGGAAAAAAAAAGCTAGGACACAAACCATAATGCTAGAATTAACTTAGTGACTATATTCAAAACATGATTTTATGTTGTAATTTTGCAAAAATTACAAACCTGCACAACATAGCCAGAGGTCAAGAACAATTCCCAAGATTGTTATTTTCTCGACTGCACACCTTCCAATCATTACATTCTTTCTCTCATTTACTCACCAGCAAACCCTGCAGTCCTGGGTTCGATTCCCACCCTTGCCCTTTCTTCCCAGTTTGACCAAAAAATTGAACTGAATGTCAAAGTCCTTTGAATGAGACTATACACTAGGCCCCGTGTGCGAATGCACACAGAACATCTTGTGAACCCATTCCGCCTATCGGAAGAGTAGGCCGTTATGTGCTGGTAGAAACGAATGACATTAAAAAAAACAACAACAAACAAACCAACCCAAACGCATAAATGTGTCATGTTTAGACACCATCCCCGAAGTCAGAAAGCGGTAGGGAATACGCAAAAACCTCACCACTGGTGAACTGTGGCACTCTAGCCGAGGAACAGAATTTTTTGAATTTTTTTTTTTATTCACCTTAACCAAACACATTCAGAACTGATCAGACATCCAATAGGCAACATCTAGATTATTTCTTTGGAAATATTGGTCAATAAAACAGTCTTTAGTGGTGGAAGACAGAAAGAGCAAGCGAGCCAGCAGGGATCCCATTTGTAAAAAAGACACAAATGTAATAAAACTGTAAATCACCATTGTGCTGATACAGAAGCGTGGGTATTCTAAGTCTTAAAAACAACATGGTCTTTTCTGCCAAATTGTCCATGTAGCCCAGTTTGCATAGACATATAATATCATCTTCTTTATCATTTCAAGCTGCTTATAGCTCAGCTGAACATGAAATCACTAGTCTGTCAATTTCTGTGACATTTCAGCTTGTACTTGTATAAATACAGGAAATTTTTCATTTGCTCTAAAATGAACAAATGAACTCAACCCCCCTCGGGTTTTGTCATACTTTTCTAAACAGCTTTGTGATTTCTACTACTTTGTCAAAGCATTTCGGGGGATCTCTAAACCAGACTACAAGAGCATCCTTTTTACTTCAGAGATGTATACATGTATGTATATGTATGTATGTATATATATACACACACACATATATACATATAATATCAAACAGAAGACAAGCTGAAAAGGAGCATTAGAGGAGAAAAACATGACAATGGAAATGAGGAGAGGGGGATTGGGATCATGTCACTTACCTGGAGTTTTTTAATCTCCTTCTTCAGATCTGTTTCATACTTCTCCTTTTGATTATTGTTGATTGCAGGCTGGTGAACCTTTTCAGACACACAAATCAATCAGATTATCATTAATTTCTTAATTTAATTAAAAACAACAGCAAGCACAATTTAGGAACATGTTTTCTCCATAAAAAAAAATTGTAACAATCAAAATTGCTCAGTTAATATGTATTTTTCTAACTAGCAGAAAAACAAATCACAAGGGAAAAATGTACACTATTCAACAGATACAAATATCATGACAAACTATTTATCACATGCTCAGCAAAAACACTTGTTTCCTTTGTTGCTATTTAGGTGATCTAGTCTCTGAACTCCTTTATCAATTACTCTGCATTTAACTCTTAACCTGGTGGTGCTCAGTGCTGTTGGCTGAATCAATATTGGCTAGTATTGTTTTGAAGCAGGGCAGGATAAAACTACACTTGATATTGATATGTTAAACTAAACTATAAAACAACACTTGATATTGATATGTTAAACTAAACTAAGTGTGTAAAGCTTTAAATCACTGGAAAGCTTAGATAACAAGCTTTTATATTTAGAGTTCATTTTAGTTGTGGATCATGAACTTCTATTCTTAGTCTAAAATCACTGGATGTGAATAGACATTTAAACTGAAGATACTACTACTTCTTTGGGAAAAAACCCAACAAAAATCAAAATTTGTGTGTGGCTCGGTGAGCGTCATTCACGGCAACTGATTTCTGCTGCTGAATGTCAGTGTAGCACAACTGACAACGCAGCATCAAATTTTTTATTTTATTTTTTAATGCATAAAGCATCTTTTCTGTTTTTCGTTTGTTGTATGTTTCCTACTGCTGTGTTTTCATACAGAATACATGCAAAGACCACTCACACAAGTGTGTTTTATGTTGTTTACTAGAGATTATGTCATGATTATGAACAGATGACACATGTAAGAAAAATTATTTGCCCAACATCCTCAAATTTCATGCAGATCTGTTCTATAGTATGAGATATTACATTTTAATCATACTTACCCATTTCAGCTCATTTGGCCAAATCCTTCTATAAACAGAAGTTGATAGTGTCCGTTCTCTATATGAGACTAAGAGTTAACCCTAGTAGCGCTAAATTAACGGCAGCGGTACTCAGTGCTGCTGGTAGAATTAACATTGGCCAGTGTTGTTTTGAAGCAGGGTGGGGTCAAACCACCCTTGATATTGATATGTAAAACTGAACTAAGTGTGTAAAGCTATAAATCACTGGAAACCTTAGATAACAAGCTTTTAAATGAGTATAATTTTATAGCAGCATGTAGTGTCGCGCCATCAGGGCCCCGAATTGATTTTAACACGATAAGCAATGTTATTGCGGTGCAAAAATGTCATGATTAGGAAAATACCATCTCTTGATATCAGTTTTGAAAAAAAAAAAAAGGAGCTTGTGTCGCTTTATAGGTTGTCAAATACTCGGAAAAGTCCAGCAAAATGATCAACGCCATCGTGATTGTCGTGGCGGCAAACACTCATTAAATTTTTGTGCGAAGTGGTGGCTTTCTACGACGAAAATACGACGATTGCTTAATTTCATGTGATGCAAAGTATTCAGCAGATTTGACTCAACAACAATTATTTCAAAGCCATGTTGCGTCAAAATAAAGAAAAACAATCTATGACGTCAAAATCGCTGAGTAGCGAAGAAGTGAATCCCGCAAAACTAGCGCCGCTTGATTTGGTCAGATTGCGATCAATTTTTACCAAGGTTTTCAAAAAATATTCCACAATCCTTACCTTATCGTCTCTGTCATTGTTTAATTCAACCCAATCCAGCCTCTAAAACTCCTCCTTGCTGTCAATATCGTCAAAAAGCTTGCAAAGCAGTTCAAGAAATTCTGGCGCAAACGCTGGCCATCATTTTTCTTCAAGACGATTGACTGGTCCGAAAAAATAAAAAAATATCCTCTAAAAAGATCCAAATCTTCGTTGCTTGTGTGTGCTGAACGACCTTCAACCCTTTCTGCGGCCCTACAATGGCCGTAACGTTCTTTGGGTGACCTTTGAAAGCAAAAGTGAGCCTTCAATTACAACCACCTATGTCATCCCGGAATATTCCGGGATCAGCCTTGTGGCTTTGAAAGGTTCTCCTGGAATATTCCGGGAACTGCGCTACTAGGGTTAATGCACAGTTTCTGCCTTGCTTTGCTGTTCTGAACTTTGACGGACACAAAACTTATCCATCCAGATGAGGTGATCGATGCATGGCTTCCTTGACTTTGTGTGCATGCACACCATCAGTCATTGCCTCCCTTGGATATTGTTGTCTGCTAAGTCTACTTCTCCTCTGTTTTGTGCAGGCATTAGAACAGGCGCTATGAACTCGCAAAACAATCCCAGTTTTTTTAGTAACTAGCATAGTAGCATAACAAGAAAAAAGGAATGGCTGGCAGCTACATTATCAAGGAAAACCAAGTTTAAAAATTGAAAACGAAGAACAGTTAGCTCCTAATAAGAAAGCTGTTCTGTTTTGTAGCCTTGAAGTGATGAACTTACCTTTTTCCAGATGTCCTCAAAAATTTCAACCCCTTCGGCTACCTTTTTGAGGCATCTCTCTATCTCACCTGCAACATACACATGTATATTACCACAGCTATTTCCATGTCTCAGAAAGTCGGCAAAGTAAACTTTTCCCATCTCACAACCCCCTCCCCAGGATAAAAACAACAACCCCCCCCCCAAGAAAAGCAAAAAACAAAAGCCCAACAACAACAAACACAACTAAAAAAAAAAAAAAGGTGATGTCAATTATTTTTAAAAGCATACAGCATCTTTCAGAGGTATTAACACTTTCATCACTTTGAAAATTCATTAACATTAATGGATTCATTTTAAAAGATGTGTTCACGGTTTCACTTATTTATCTACTGATTTTTGTTTTATAAATCTGGATACTAAATCTAATAGTAGACGGATGCTATAGCCGAGTGGTCAAGACGGTTCAACTTCAATACCATGGGTCCATAAAGTTGTGGGTTCAAATCTTGGCTATGCCTGGTGAATTAAGGGTGGGGATTTTTACGATCTCCTATGTCAACTTCAAGTGCAGACTTGCCAGTGCTTTAATTTTCTTCATGCAGATATATATCATATGCATGCAGAAGATCAAATATGCACGTTAAAGTTCTAATAATTTAAGTCATCACTCGGAGGGTAAAAGTAGAATGTGGCGATCTTCATGGTGGGCAAAAACAGTTGCATATATATACGCAAAATCTCAACATTGGTGAACCTTGGGGGTCTAGCCAAGGAATAAACAAAACAAAAGAACACAAAGGGTACATGGCTGAAATTCCAGTGTATACAGAGCACTAATTTCCAGCTCTGGTTAAAAGTCAGATCTAGGAATTTGCCAGTTTAAAAAGTACCAATATCAACAGTCGTTGTTACACTACAGTGTAAGAGCTTCTCTTTCTGCTGGTGTACATCACCATGAAGTCAGCAGGGCCAGCAAAGACTGGAGCACAGGAGAAGGAGGATCATGTCATTTTCATTGCATGCGGCTGCTAATGCTGAACTCGCGTCGGTGATGCCTACAGGTGAGATATCACTTTAGTATGTTTATTCATTATCAAACCCAACTATGCATAACTGCATTTTCCATGCATGGAATTGCCATATCATGTGAAACACTTGAATTTTGCCTACAGGTAGATAGCTCTCACTCCAAACATGATGAAATGCTTGGAACGTATTGTTTTGAAACATTTCTTCTCTGCACTTCTTCATGATGATACTTGGACCCTCACAGCTGTCAGTTTCCCCCACTTTCAGCTACTCTCAGCTGTTATCCATTCCATCCCAATGGCATAAAAACATGGAACAATAAATATTTTCAGTCCACAAATGATTATTATCCCAGATTATCAAATGCTCTCTGAATCATCGACATCACCTCTCGGTCACCAAGCTTCCCAAACATAATTATCTCTATGTTTATGGGTTTCAATGTGTTACTGTCAGTGTGTTAGCCAGTTGTATTGTGATTGTGCATGCCTACATCCATTTGAGAAAAAAAAAGTTACCCTTAGAGTAAGATTGTACTCTAAGAGTAATATTCATTAATTGTAGTATACCCCAGGAAATTTGGAAGCCAGTTTTGTACTCTGTAGCTTATGTTTCAATGCGTTACTGTGTTAGCCAGTCGATGTGTGTGATTATGCACGTGCATGCCTGTATCCATTAAAAAAAAGAAAGAAAAAGAATATTGTGGTGCACCCCTGGAAATTTTGGAAGCCAGTTTTGTACACTGTAGCTAGACTATCCACTTCTGGAAAATGATTACAAATCACTGTATTTCATTTGTTTTGTGCTCAACAAAAATGTTTGCCAAAAACCAAACATAATAGATCTGGTTGCACATTTTTTGGTTAAAATATCAAACATTTACCTAACACACACACACACACTGTTGTAGTATACATGTGTATTAATTCAGATGTGCAATAAGCACTCAGTCACATAATTCACAATCCCAGAATCTTGCACACATGTATACATAGGAGGTATGCCTGGAAACAGGGGAGGGGGAGGGGGGGAGGGGGGAATTATAATGCTTTTGTAATAAATGTATCATGTAGTAGTTTACCAAATTCAAAATGGGCAGCAAGATAGCCTAGTCGTAAGAGCACTGAGCTGGCGATCTGATGGCCCAGGTTCCTGCCACCAACGAAGCACATGTTCAAGGGGATTTTCCCCCTGGAGTTAACATCAGTACCTACTCCATATAAACCGAGGTCCTGTGTGTGAATGCACACAAAATACCTTGCAGTTGCACACAGGCTAAGATCTGTTCTGCCTTTCAGGAGAGTAGGTCATCTCATGCCAGTAAGAATGAATGACAAAATTTTTAAAAACGCATACACACTGGTGTTTTTAGACATCACCCAAAAGTCTGAATGCAGACTACCTTAATGGTGAGCAAAAACAGTAAAATGTATACACAAAAATCTCACATTTGGTGAACCTTGGGGCTCTAACTGAGGAACAAAAAACAAAAACAAACCAACCCCCCAAAAACAAACATTGATGCGCTGTTCAAAGAAATTCAAATAACAAATCAATACATCCAGCTATCTGCAACTAAAAATCTATTTTACAATAAAACCAGGATGTTTCACGTCTTTCTCTCTAACTGGTTTTTGCAATCTGTTCTACTGAATCATATTTTAAGTATTTTATTTTCTGAAATACATGAAAATTTGGTAGGCCTATGTATAAGTTTCTCCATTTAGCATAAGCCTATTATACATCTATATTGTCCTGCAAATAAAATAACTGCGTTTAGTACCTATCTAAAAATGAATTAATGTGGTGAGGGTTGGTGGGCAACCAAAACTTGTTTCAACACCACAACTCAGCACTGCACATGCTAAGTGATAACAGTCGACCACCCACTGGCACAAAATGTGGCAGTTTGGCCCCTGAAAAAAAAAGCCATGTACATGATGTATAACAGATCAAATTAGTTTTTTTAAAAAATTCTCTTGCGGTCTTTGGCAACTCATAGTAGCCTACAATTTTGTACAAATGGAACAAACAAAAGTCAGCTGGCTTAACTGGATAGCAAAGAAACTGGCCAATGACTGAACAATGAAACTTGAAAGACAACATGTAGACCTATGTCTGCAATCCTCCCTCTCCTTCGTACGTGGGACTGAATTTTTTTCTCTCCAAAACTCTCATCATAACCATTTGGTTAACCAGATATGTCACAGCAACTGCCAATGGTCGCTTAGATCTGGGGAAATAAACTGGCGTACATGTATCGCGACTCTACCTCGGTCCTCGCCTGCAGACACCCGAGGCTCAACTCTTGCTTGCAAGCAGGTCCTCCGGTCTTGCACATTTATTATGCATAAAACACCATACCTTCATTCAATAGCCAAATTTACTTCTAGTGCTAAATAATCATAAACAAGATCACATCTCGTTATTTCAAATGTTTGACAATGTTTGTGCAACAGAACCAGCGACAGGGGAAAAATATTGTGGTCTTGGTTTGGCACATCAATGATCAAAAGAGAAAGTACTTTAAAGAAAAATTGCTCGTAGTACATACCTTGCAACTTTCTCTTGTCACCCATAGCATAAGAATATGGACTTGGATAATTCGTGCATGCTACGAACGAGCAATGTTGCCCGAAAATGAACAGAGTGAACAGATAAAGGGGCTGAATTTTGTTTCATCTGACAGTGCCATAAAAACAAGATGGCTGCTCTGTTGTGCCTAATCACGTCTCATTAAAGATAAATGTGAGGTCATAGCTAGATATAGTACCTAAAATCATATTCATTTTGAGAGTAGTTACACCTTTAATTGGGGTAGATGATACTGTCACTAAGTTTATAACTTAAAGTGACAGATTTTAGCAAGAATATGGTTAATGTCTCTTGGTTAGTTGGCGTTAATGCGGACGCGGAAGAATACTTGAATTGACCGGAAATAATGCTGGAGAATGCGCATGTCTATCACCTCTTGATATGTTTACATGCGATGCAAGTCAGACTGCATTACGAGACGAGTTCAGACGAAGCATGACTTTATTTGCAGAAAAGTGAACAGTAATTACCAGTATTCAAGTAAGATGCAGTTTCGAGTTTTTCCTCTTCCCAATTGATTAGATAATGTCTTAGGCAAGAAAATGCTACTCTTGTCATCAGTCGTTGTCATGATCATCGTCAGATCATAATTATATTTTACTGAATACACTCTGCATTCACTACGAAACTTGTACAAATATCATATTGGATGGTTGTATCAGTGTCCTAGACATTTACTGTTTTGGTTTTGGTTTGATAGGTGGCCTTTTATCATGTAGCAGAATACGCTTTCTATAGTTTACTGATATTTTGGTAGATATTGCAAATCATAACCATTTTGATTTAAAGTTAATTTAAACCAACCTTGTTACCAAGGATGTTAAGTTATCTTGTTCTTCTTCCTGTTCAAAGAACAATAACAGGCAAATACTTTAGTGGTATGATTGATCAGTTTTCATGGGACAAGGCTTTATTGGTGGATTGGTAGTCTAGAGATAACGTGCCAGCCTAGGAATCAGTAAGTGAAAAGTGTGGGTTCAATCTCCAATTTGTGTCCAAGATTTTCCCCCATCCAGTAGACTTTGAGTGGTTGTCTGGGTGCTAATCTTTTGGCTTTGATGATAAACCAGGGCCCCGTGTGCAACACACATTGAGCGCATGTAAGAGAACCCACGGCAGCAAGACCGTTGTCCCTAGCAAAATTCGGTAGAAAAAAGCCACTCTGTACACATGCAAACAGAAAAATAAATAAAACGGATGGTGCTGCCTTATTTTTACACAGGCTGGAAAGAGAAATATGCTGTGACTGAAACAGTGAAAGTGGTATGTAGCAAGTACTTAAGTTCTTTTTGTTGAATGCTCAAACATTATTTGCAGCTCTAGAAATAGTACTATTAGTACTGTATTAGTAGAACAGACACAACCGGGCAGCATAACAATATTGCAACACATATCATCCAGACCTGCAAGCATATCTCTGCGGCGTCTGCACCTTTGTATGGGTTTACAGCAATGAACTCCCTCTGTAATCAAAGTTGAGAAGAAAAACGTTAACCATGCTTGTCAAAGAGTTTGAGGGACAGCAATATAAATTCGTCATAGCATTACGCCATTAGGCTTGTGATCTGCCATCTAGAGTGATCTAAGAGTGCAGATCATCTGAGTTTCTGCATTTATTTATTTTGCATTTGTAACCATCTGTTTGAGGTTATTTTTTCCCCTCTGTTGTTAGCATTTGTTTTGAGACTCTTTGGATTACTCTCAAATGAGTCCTTTATTGTTTATGGCTTTAGTTAAGACTTAAAACAAAGATTCTCTGTGTGTATACAGATGTATGTGTTATATAACCTCATGTCTTGCAAAGATTTTTTTTTTCATTCTGTTGAGTGCTGATCAATAGATTTTTCACTCTCTGTATCTTTATTATTTATATTTTTTTCTTGCAAGTTTGTTCACCCCCTTGTGGTTATGATAAGTTAGCTTGAATTTATGAAAATTCTCGTCAGTCTGAAATTGAAGGTTTTGTTTTATTGTGTTTCACATTTTTGTTTGTCTTTAAGTTACTTTTTATCATATCCTCTTTGAGTATTATACTTTTATAGTTAGTCTTCAACAGTTTAGCATATCTATAGATATTTCTTCTCCCTTGAGTTGTTCAGCCATATAATGTCATTAATGATAATGAATAAGAATGTATGGAATAGCGCTGAATCTTGTAAAGCAAAAAATCAAAAAATCAAAGCGCTTACAAAAAAAAAGTTACATTCAAATCATTTACATGCATGCAATTGCCCATAAATAAGAGGAACAAAATCAACAGATTTATATATAGTCCTTACTTCCAATGTGTACTTTACATTTTAACATGATTTTAATCTTGAGTAGTTCAGCCACATGTCCTAACATCAATTGATCTGTTGCCTTAGATTATGGCCCAGAGGAAGTCAGTAGCTGATGACCTTGACCTCAGTCTCACTGGGTCACAGATCTCGGCACATTCTTCAGCACGACGTCCAGCATCAGCTGGACAGATGAAACGAATAAATGCATCTTCTGATGTCCGCAGTTCTAAGGTAATCAATGAATCATTGACTGACATGACTGGATCACTGACTGGATGGGGTTTTTTGTATGTTTTCTTTGTGCTTGGTTTGGGATTGGTTGACTTGGGGTGAGCATTTGATGAGGTGATTGATATGGTATAAGAAAAACACACTGTAATTGGTGATTTTATTGAGTGGCCCGGTGGAAATGAATTGGAAGAAGGCATATATATATATATATATGCTGAATTTGATTTCATACTGTGTGTGTGTGCGTGTGTGTGTGCGCGCGCGCACGCACGTGTGTGTGTGTATGTATGTATTTGTGTATGCAAGTGTGTGTATGTGTGTGTATACATGTGTATGTGTGTATGCAAGTGTGTGTATACTGTATGTGTGTGGATGTGCACATATAATAATAATAATAATAATAATGTATGGTATTTATATAGCGCTGAATCACATATGTGGTGTGTGTGTGTGTGTGAGTGCTTTGGATGATACAACAAAGCATTTCATTCATATGTTTGTGTATAATTTCATTGCCAGAAATTAACCCTGTCTTTTTCATTGCAGTGCTATTTTGATGTTACGCCTGTTCAGTGTTTGCAAACAGATGTGACTAGAGCATTAAGATTTTTAGCAATCTTCT
>JAUZNI010265259.1:0-11508 GCA_034780235.1 Concholepas concholepas | reverse complement strand
TATGATTGAAGATGTGCATGAATGTATTTGAGTATTTATTATGATATATATAAATGTTTGTCAATATATATCAGCTGTTAGTGTACTTTTTTAATTATGTGGGGGGGTTTCAGGGCTGCACTGGAGATGAACGAGAAATGGCAAAACTTGTTGCAGCTCGATCACCAAGGTGAATACAACTTTTTTGTTTTTGTTTTGTTACTTGGCTAGAGCTCTGAGGTTCACTGGTGGTGAGATCTTAACTATGCAACCATTTCTGCCCACCATAAAGGTAGCCACATTCCAACTTCAGGGAATTGTATATTTTTTTTAATTTCAATGTAGGTGTAATGCTGGAAGTAATAAATGACTAAGATGACTCAGTGGCATCAGTCTTTCTTTCATATTTATGCCTGGCTGCATGTGACTTGCTTGCTTCCTTGGAAAGTTTGCAGCAAATTCAACATATACACTCCGTCAAGGAAAACTTTTAAAGGCAAGCTAGTGTGGGGTCATGTATGCATTGACAAGACAGTTGGTAGGAATTGTTTTCATACCAGGTGAAATTAGGAATGCTAGTTTATGCAGATTTTGCATCATATTGTTCAGGCCTTTGTAATGCCACCTTTTAAACTTTATTTTCACTTACATAAGTGTGTCTACACTGACATACAAATTAACTGCATATGCTTTTAAGAGGTTATTTTCTGTCCATGCATTTTTTGGGTTACCATATTACAATAACTTATTTTGTTGATGTATGTGCTGCCTTGTGCAAATAGACCATACTGTAAAAAATAGTGGTGGGACTTGGTATGTTTGTTTGTTATGTACACTTGATGATATCATACCAGACAACTAAATGTTTAAAATGCTTAAGTTGTTGTTGTTTTTCCAACAGAGCAACTACCATGGTGTTTGAGGGACAGGAGAAGGATGACTTTTGGAGTGTTCTTGGTGGCAAAGAGGAGTATGCCTCTGACAAACGATTACAGGTACAGTGTTATGATGCTTTCATACAAAGGACACATTTTTAAATCTAAAAAATACACCCCCTCCAAAAAAAACCCCAGCAACAAAACCCCCATCATTGTTATAATGGAATGGACATTGTTTGCATATAATGTTTAATGCTTTGCCATGATAGTGTTTGAATTGAATGCTGAGGCATTTATTTTTCATTTTTGGAATTTGTTTTTGCTTTTTTAACTCTTGAATTCTTGCTAAGGCTTAGTGTTATCCATAACAATCTGTGACAGACATGGTAGAACATGTCATGTTTATTTGCTCTTTTTATTATTGTATTATTTTCTGTAGCTTACATTTGTAATGCAGTGCAATGCCAATATTTGGTGTCATATCCTGTACCATGTCGGACCATTGCAATCAAGGCCAGACTGATATATCATTTAAGAAATACCTGTTATGTATTCCTGACGGGCACTATATCCGAGTGGTTAAGACCATTGGACTTTGATACTGAGGGTCCATAAAATCGTGGGTTTGAATCTTGGCGTCTACATCAGGTGAATTAAGGGTGGGGATTTTTATGACCTTCCAGGTCAACTTCAAGTGCAGACATGCCAATGCCTTAATTTCCTATGTGTGTATACACATGCGGAAGATCAAATATGTACATTGTCAGCATTTGGTTGGTTATGGAAACATGAACATACCCAGCATGCAACCTGTACAGTGAAATGAGCTGCTCTGAAGTCGGAATGTGTTGGCTGAAGCCAGTGGGCAAACCTCCAGCGAAGTTACAAACACAGGAGAAGACTAGGCACTATGCATCCCAAAAAATGGAGAAAAAAAAATCATGTGATACAATTAATTCAATATATATACCTGAAAAACAAAATTTTGAAAAGAAAACCCCACTAGAGTTAAACTTTTGTCATAACAGCTTATGCCATCTGTTTGCAGATTTTTTTCCCCAGAAAAGTTTTTAAAAGTGACATAAGAGATATCAGCTAATGACCTGCTTACATGTGATACGTGTGCAGGATGAAGGGAGTCATCCACCCCGCCTTTTCCAGATCTCCAATGCCTCAGGCAACCTCAAGGCAGAGGAAATACTCGACTTTGTGCAGGTAGGCCTACTTAGTATATTGACTGTACTGAAGAGGTACAGTTTTTACCTGCTTTACTCTGTACAGAAAAAGTCGAACAGTATGCTTTACTTTTTTGTAGAGTTTTCGTTGTGTATGATTTTTTATTTTACTTACTGTGTTAGACTACATTTTTTTTAATATATAATTATTAGTTTTTTTGTTTTGTTTTGAGGTAGTGTGATTACTTTAAAATCTTATTTATTTTATTCAGCCTGTGACAAATAAGTTCTGATCAGAAATAAATGTATCTTGCTTTGTTCTTTGGTTCTGACAGGATTCCAAGACAAATTTGAAACAATTTGTTTTCTTTGTGTTGTACTGTAGGTTTTGATAGACTTTGTTTATTTACTCAAGGGTTTTTATGTTCTTTTTTTTCTTTAAAGAGTATGTCATCTGACCTGTACCTATAAAGAGTGTATTGTATTGTATTGTATTGTATTGTATTGTACTGTACTGTTGTAAACCACTTTCAGTCATTGCAGATTTCTCTGTTTAACTTTGAGCTGTTTTCCCTAAGAAGAGTGTGTCACACAAGAGCTGCATATATACCTTTTTTTCCCCTTGTATGTTTATTTGTTTCCCTATTTGAGTGCATTTTTTTCACTTCACAATTTTTCAGGGACAGCTCTTTTTTTTTAGAATTAGAATTTTATCATTTAAAAAACAAAACAAACTAAAAAACCCTTATATCCAGTGAAGGTTTTATAACTAAACCAGTGCACACAGTCCTATGTCTACATTTGAATGAATGTTTTCTGTAGCAGGTTTTATCATAATTAGCTTGCAATGTGCTATTTAGACAAGGAGTAAAGTACAGGAGGGTGTTGAAGGAGAAGAAAGGCAGGTGATGGAGAAAAGAGCAGGTGATGGAGTGGTGTTTGACTGAACAGGACGATCTGATCGCTGAAGACGTGATGTTGTTGGACTGCTGGGACTGCCTGTACCTGTGGGTGGGCAAAGACTCCAACAAGATCGAGAGGGATCAGGCTTCAGGACTGGCTGTGGTAAGGTGTTGGATGGATACTGTTGGTGTTACAGCATAGGCTATCATTAGTTACAGAATGAATGACAATCAAGTTTTAGGCTATCACTAATTACAGAATGAAAATCAAGTTACAGCATTTACTGCCCAGAAAACAATAAAGAAAATACTTTTAGGAGTAAATTATGGTCAGATTTAATATTGTCGATATTTTTCTATGATTAACACAAGTTTGAAGAAAGATGGAACAAATGACTGATGTTTTGTTTGGTTTTAGGTATTTGGTTTGATCTGTGTAGTTTTATGGTAAGCTGATTAAAAAGAAAGTCAAACTAGAAATTTATTTTGTAAATTTGATTGTCAGATCTTTCTTCTTTTTCTCTTTGGTTCAGTGTCCATTCACCACAAGGTGATGTAGACAATTATAAAGATCTGTTCATGCTATGAATATAAAGAATGGGGCAGAGGATGAATGGTGAAAGAAAACCATATTGTCATATCAGACATTGTAAAATGTGCTCTAGTTTGCCAAGATTCATTCAGTATAGATAAACATATAGAGAACTCAAATGGATGTGAATCGCAGAAAGGCGAGGGAGGCA
Source organism: Concholepas concholepas (assembly GCA_034780235.1). Lineage (NCBI taxonomy): Eukaryota > Metazoa > Mollusca > Gastropoda > Neogastropoda > Muricidae > Concholepas > Concholepas concholepas. The sequence continues at coordinate 7,831 of JAUZNI010265259.1, read as the reverse complement.
TAGTGTTGATGTGAAGTGTGTTTCTTTACCAACCTTGAAGGAGTACCTGAAGACAGACCCATCTGGCCGAGATCCCGATACACCACTGCTGAAGATCAAGCAGGGATTTGAACCACCCTCCTTCACTGGCTTCTTTGGAAAATGGGACCGTGAGCTCTGGAGTGTGAGTGGAGACATATCTTTATTGGATTGGTAAAAGAAGTTGTGGATGTGTATTCTATCATTTGAAACTGAATGTAGTTCTTCAGTAAGAAAATTCTTGAGCGTTTGTTGTCACAAAGTGTACTGAAGAACTTGTGCTGTATTCCTCTTTTACAAATGCATCTAAGTATAGTATACATTCAAGTGCACACGCATACTTGTGGTCACATAAACTGTCACTCAGAAACAACATAGCACAAACAGCTTTTTCATGTAAAAAATATGTTTTAATAATAGCCTCTTTCCAGTTTTTGTTTTGATGAGAGTGAACAATGTGATGAGAGTGAGTTGTTGATGACATTGTTTGTTATGTGTGATTGCAGAAAGGCATGTCATTTGAAGAGCTGAAGAAGGAACTGGGTAAAGACAACCTTCCTATTCAGGAAGTCAGGCTGGTGAGTAATCTGTCTGTTGCAGCACTGTACCTGTACCACCCATTTCAGGGTGAACTAGCTGTCTTGTTTTACCTGACTTGTCCTGTCACTGATTTTAGAATACCTGCAAGAAGGAAGGTACAACAGTTTGTCCAGGGGTAGACAAAAGTACTGGTGAGGATCTTAGCTGTGTCTGTGGAGAGTTGGTGTCAATGGAAGAGATTTTGTCAAGTTTTCTAAACATTGGTATAGTTTTGAAATGTATGGGTCTGATCAAGGAAAAGAACTCACAAGACTTGGAATAATAAATGAGACAGAGATTTACTGATATAGATGGTAATGAACTTTGGAAAAGATTGATGAAGGTATGAAAAATTACGACTTTCTTGATGATTGAGATTACTGCACTACAGGTGAATTTCCCTTACATTGAGATGATATTGTGAAGTAGTAAAGTCTCCGCTAGAAGACAGATGATTTTGATGGATTGCAGAATGAAGCCAATGGAACACAGGACTACAGTGACATGCCCAAGTACAGCTATGAGGAGCTGGCGGTGGATGGTGATCAGCTGCCCAGTGGAGTGGACCCTGCTGCCAGAGAGGTCAGTTTTTGCTTCATGTGATCGCTGTTATCATCTAGTGGAACTGCGATATGTGGACCGCTGGTCTAGAGGTAACGCGCCTGCCTAGAAAGTGAAATGTCATGGTCGGAAGTATGCGGTGGTTCGATCCCCGTTTGGGCCCGAAACTTTTCCCCCATCCATTAGACCATGAGTGGTGGTCTGGGTGCTAGTCTTTTGGATGAGACAATAAACTGAGGTCCTGTGTGTTACACATAATTATTTAGCACACATAAAAAACCCCACAGCAACAAGGTAGTTGTTCCTGGCAAAATTCTGTAGAAAAAAGCCACTCTGATAGGGAAACAAATACAGTTGCAACGCGCTCTCCCGGGGGAGAGCAGCCTGAATTTCACGCAGATAAATCTGCCGTGACTTAAAATGTTATGAAATGAAACGAAAATGGAAATGTCCCTGTATTTTTGTCTCAGCACATGATATGCACATAGGTGGTCAGCTAAAAGAGACAAATTATCTAAATCAAGCGTGGGCCTTCTTTATTGTCAGAGAATGTCTGCCATTTCTTCACTAAAAACTTTCAATCTGCCATTTTCCTAGCAAATCTACTGCCCCCCCCCAAAAAAAAGTATTTATTTTTACTGCTTATGAAGTATGCTTAGTTTCTTTTTGTTAAGCCATTCTTTATTGTCAAAAGTGACAGTTGCTTACATTCATACAATCATGGTGGATTGCTAAATGGTGTTCAGATTAATAAATAAGTGAAAAGTTACTTCCCAGGGGTACTACGCTTTTTATTATGACAAGTTGGATATTCAATGAATATTTTGGCAAGATTTTTTTGATTATTGAACGTTATCATTCATAGTGTGCATTGAAGTTGTTGATTAGATCAGTTGTATACAACAGGATTGAATGAATTTACAAAATGATATATGCATGGGTACACACCTGTACACTAAGAGATCCAAACAGACTTTCTGTGTCATGTATTTGTTGTAATGCAAATCTTTTTTCTAGATGTAGAAGATGTAACTATCTTTTATCAGTGCCTCAGGAACTAACACCTAATCAATTAACATTTTTTTCAGATCCATCTGAAAGAAGAGGACTTTAAGCGTGTCTTTAATATGACCTACACCCAGTTCAGCACCCAGCCAGCATGGAAACAGAAAGCAATGAAGAAATCGGCCAAACTGTTTTAGACAGCCGTCACCCAGTTGTTTCTGTGCAGTCTGTGGTGGCAGTGATAACAAGACTGGGCTGAGGTGTGATGATCCAGTAAGAAGGAGGAAGGAAGGTACAGAGAGGATTTGCCAGTCTGCTGTGAATGTTTGTAGATACATACATATGTCCCTGGCACAGTAGGCCTGGTTGATACTTAAAGGAAAGTCTTTGTTTCTGTCACAGTCCTGAATTATACTGCTGCTTTGGGGAGTTGACTGCTGATTTCTGTTTGACTTTTTATCTGTTTTTGCTTTAAACTCCGTCTATTTATAAGCAAGTTACTTGCTGCATTCACGTGTCTCTTGGGGTGCAGATTTTAATGGTTTTAAACGTGCAAAGTCTTGCTGTTATAAAATCTGCTGGTTATGTGGACAGCTTAGGTACCAGGCAGAAAACAGGCTAGAATAGAATGACGATGACTCGGATGACTCGTGTGAATGTGTTATTGGTGATATCCAAGCTGTGTACAACCTGGACAAAGTGAAACCTTTTCAAAACATGTCCGCATACTTAAAACATAGATACAGAGAGAGACAGGCTAGATGGTGGGCAGCAAAATTTGACATAAAAAGTCCAGCTGAAAGCAAATGCAGCATCCTGAAAAGTGCAATTCACCACGTTCTTATGCATTTAAGTTTAGTTTAAGTTGTGGAGACTGTGACCAGTGAAGAGTGTATATACATAGGGAAACTGGATATGTTAACAGTTTGAATGCAAGCTTTAATGTTTCAGTATTGTTGTGAACGGATGTGGAAATGATCTGAATGTTTGCTGAAAGATTTGCACGATTGATCTGGTCTTTTTCTCATGGATGAACATCTCATATACTGGTAAAGTCATGGTACATTTACCATACTGATATTATTCTAGTTTTCATTTTTTCATATCTTTGCAGTTGTTTGTGAAATGTCGTAAGTCTTTGTTGTGAAAGTTGTGTTTTGTCATTGATTAGCAGGATTTACTATGTACTATATCATCCTCATGCATATCATCTATTTACAAGCTGGATTGAGATCTGAGAAACTTGGTAGCATCTAGATTTAGTATCTAATTGTAACCAGAAAAAGGAAAAAAATATATACTACATTGTGTAACTTCATTTACATTTTTACATAACATAGTTGTTTGTAAACACACACAAAAAGCCACTGCCATAATGCTGACTTTTTCTGCTAACCCTGCTGTGTGTGTGTGTGAAAACCAAATATATTTCTGTTTGCTGCTTTTTTATGTTCAGAATCAGCTGTCCTTTTTTTTTTTTTACATCTATCCATTTGCTGAACATTTAAGTATGGAAATGATTTTGTTTATCTACTCTTTTTATTTTTATTTTTTTTTTACTTTATCATTATTGTTGTTGTTATTATTATTATTGTTGTTGTTTTAAAGTCTGCTGGTTGAGTTTGCTTTCAGTCTGTGATGGTTTAGCTTAAAGTTGTTTCACATTTAGGTTTTCGCTTTCTCCCATCTTTTTGTTGGATGAATTTTGTAACTGCTGAAGAGTTTGAAAGCTCGTGATCATTTTGTCTTTTTTTCCCACAAAGTATATTTTGATCTGCTGTCCTTTTTTCTTTTTTTTTCTTTTTTTACCTGCAAACAAAATGTGAAAGAAACTCTTTTATAAAATAATATTTATATATACATTTGACATATGTGTTTTGGTTTGTTTGTAAGTTTCATGTAACTTTTTAAAAATTTGATTTATTTCAGATTCAATTTTATACTTTTATTATATGCACATGTTTTGACTTGTTTGTGTTTCATGTGATTTTTTAAAATATTTATTTGGTTTACATAAAATTGAGTGTATTTGCTTTTTTTTTTTAAAGACTTAACTGCTGATTTTTTTTAAGATTAGGAAACTTTCTGTAAATACTCCATTACAAAGAAAACAGCAAAAAGGTCAAGAAAATATGGAAGTTATACACACACACACACACACACACACACACACACACACACACACAAACTGATACACAAAAGTCAGAAATACATTTGACCTGCCATACTTTATAGATGGCAATTAAATATGTTGCATACCTTTTCTTTCATATCATAGTTCATTGGGTTATAACTTCCATGTGTCCAACATAAAGAAAAGGTGAGATTGTTGCTGTAGTTAAAGGAAGAACAAGAAGGCTTTTATGATGAATTCAAAAAACAACAACCCAGAAACATTCCAAGTGATAATGTGGACAGTACAGACTAAAAATGACAACATTAAGAAAGAAAAAATTAACTGAAGCAATTAATGAAAGAAAGGGATATTAGTTGAGTTGAGATCTAGTGTTACTACTTTGAACTCATAGCATTGAACACATTTGTTATTATATCATAGATTTTTGTTTCTGTCCACTTGACTGATAAAAGAATGTGTTTCTTTTGACTGGTTAATGTCAAACATTCCATCATTTGAACTTTGCTTTATCTATGTTGATTTGAACACATTGTTATGGTCTTTCCAGCATTTCCACATCAGATCTGCTTTTGCGTTGTGTTGGATTGTGGGAGTGTACCAGTATATAGTTTTGTGTCCATTTTTACTTTTGTAATATTTATAATACAAATTTGTAAATAGATAACAGGTAAATGCTGAACTTTACACATATTAACTGGAATCTTCCAAAGTATGCGGGTCTCAATATGTAGATGAGTTGGAGGGGTCTGTTTCAAAGAAAAGATCTGAATTTTAAACGTTGATGTAATAACTCATATCCAAGATGTGCTGTATTCAAGAACCGTATTTGTCAAACAGCTTGAACCCAAGTCTTCTACTTAATTCTTCCTAGCTAGTTTAGCTGCCTGGTGTACTGCTTTATGCCTACAACGTTTTCCTTTGTGACAAGAACTGCCAGATGAATGAACATTGTTGATTTGAAGAATACTAGTGATACTTCTTTCTCATTCCCCTCATTAAGTGGGGGCACATGATCTCCTTCAAATGTCATCAGTGGCTGGATGCTGGAATTTTCTTCAGAGATGCTCTCTCTAAACTTCTGTTTCAAATGCTCTCTCTCAACTTCTGTTTCAAATGCTCTCTCTAAACTTTTGTTTCAAAATTCTACCCTGGGAACATTAGAGGAGTTGCTTTTTCCAGGGTCTCACCCCAAGGCTAGGGCTGATTAAGCTAGCCCATAATTGTCTGGTGAATTCATCGTGAGGCACAGAGAGCATAGTTTATGGACATTTTGCCATGCTATTAATGGTCTGCCTTATCCATTGTAGGAACATTGCCAGCTGGTGTTGGACAGTATCTATCAATTGCAGGTATTCTCCATTTTGGAGAAAACTCCCCCAGCCTCCAGTTGAGGGTTATCTTGGTTGGAATTGGTGGTCTTGCTGAGGTCTTCAGCCTCTGGCCAATGAGCATTACCATGTTTTTTTAAGATAGCTGGTAGCATTGGAGCAGTAAATGAGAACTCAGTTCATTGCTGTTGAAGTGTTTGATACAAATATGACTTTAATAGAGTAGCAAGAAGTTTTCTGCTGTTAAAAGTAATAGTCCGAATTTAGGTACCAGTGTGTTCATATTAATATGCTGACAATTTATAATATTCCACAATGAGAATTCTAAATGGGAGAAATTAAAGGATATATTTGTCTGAATTCGTGCTGCAGTTTCTATGATGTAGAAAGCTGCTCTTTTTGATAATTTTTTTTCAAAGAGATCCTTGCTGAGATGAAGAGCAGAATATCATCTAACTGTAAAACTCATCAACAGATGATATCAACATTGTATTTGAAATGTAATAAACCAGTCTTCCTCTCTGCTGATGGTGGCACTTTGCTGATAATTTGATAAGTATTATGTCATCTTTTTAAAGCTTACAGTATAATCTATGTATTCAGTTTATCTAAATGTTGTTCAATCATGTGTAATGTCTTCAAATTAGTAGCAATGACCACATTGGACTTAGACTCTGCTTCGTGTTATCTTTTCTATCAGCTGAAGTAATTAGACTGCTTCCTGTCATCTTTTCTATCAGCTGAAGTAATTAGACTCTGCTTCGTGTTATCTTTTCTATCAGCTGAAGTAATTATGAGAGGAGTCCAATAAGCTGCTGAGTAGCAGGGGTAATTCATTTCATTGTATCTTAAGCAACCATGAATGGATTTAGTTAGGATACTTTTACTGTCGCATTTCTATTAGTTGTGGCTGTTGGCAGATTTTAAAGTCTTTTATATATATGTTGGTTTTTTTATAGGTGAATTTATGTGTGGCTATATACCATTCACATTCCTCTTTGACAGGTATTAAAATAACCAAAAGATCAGTGTATGCTTGGTCATATATGCCACCTATTATATTCCACATAGAATGCTCTCATATAGTTCACTGCCATTGGTCTCTGACTTTAATTCTCACATATTTCCTATATATTTTTCTTATGGTTGTGAAAAGAGAGGCTTGACACACGTGGAATTTTATTCACCTTTCAGTGTCTTGTGTACTGTATGCAGACTTACTGTTTTACATTTCTGACTTATGCATATTATACAGCAATGTAAACATAATTCTTCGGCAATAGTTAGATAACTTCAGCTAAACACTGCTAGTCCTTGAGACTGGAAACCATTAGTTTGCTGTGCTTGAAGGGAGAGATCTTTTCCCAACCACTGTGCTTTTATGGTTTGTTTTAACTGGTCAGTATATTGAAGGCCAGAGTACATTTACCATTCCAGATCTTCTGTTTTGTATTTATTTTTACAGGCAAACATTTATATGTATGATGCAATAAAGATATTGTGGGGAGAGCTCTTTGTGGGATTTGCTTTACTGTTGGATTAAAAAGGCGTGTGTGTCTGAGAATCTAACCAACATGTATGAAAACAAACAAGTTTACACACACACACATACACACATGCACACCTAGGATTAGCAGAAGATTAAATGAAAACAAACACAGAGTTTTCTGACTGCGGTTTAAAATAAGCACACTTAGTAACTTAGAACCCTCCTGAAATTGGGTCAGTGATAACATCACTAGCAATATCCACATTTTCCCCATCCACTGAAAAAGATAACGATTGCTCAGGTTAAAATGTTGAGTTCATGTGTGTGATACATTTTTTTCCGTTCAAAGAAATGTGGAAAATGCTGGTGAGCACACTATCCTTTTCAGCCCTACAGTTCAAACAGACAACTCAAAGCTGTTCATTCTGAGCTCTCAGTGTGAAAAGAACAAATTGCCACACGAAATATTTGAAAGGTGTGTAAGATAAAGGTCACTGCATGCCACAAGGCTTCAATCCCGTACTTTTTCATCAAAGCTCAGACAGCAACTATTATTGTCTGTCACATGAGCAAAAATATGTTGCACTGCCATTAAGCACCTGACAAGTCAGGCCCAGCACATCCGACTTCAGCATAGGAGAGAATTGTTATTTTTTAAGTCTTTCTGAAAAAAAGGCAGGAGAATGGACCAAGAAGGCAAAAAATAGACAAGGA
>JAUZNI010264150.1:0-11510 GCA_034780235.1 Concholepas concholepas | reverse complement strand
TGTGTGTGTGTGTGTGTGTGTGTGTGTGTGTGTGTGTGTGTGTGTGTGTGTGTGTGTGAAGACAAAAAATGACAGCAAATGGGTTCGCAAGTCAGACTTGGGAGAAACATAGTTTGAAACAGTACAGTTGTAGTGAAATAAAGGCCGTCATTTCCTGATTTTTCCTTTATGCACAAAGAAATACATGTTGCTAAAATGCCTTCAACACTTCATGCGATAATTAAACCAGAAAAAAGGTTGACGTGACTTCAAAAAAGGTTGTTTTATTTTACATCAAACTGATATAATCACGGTGCTTGCATACACAGCAAGTCTCCACCTGCCAACACAGCATAACTTTGCCAACAGCGCACATCAAATTGTCACACATGTGAAAGAAATGAACACAATGTGAAGAAAGACAAATATAACTTGCTCACGATTTAGTGTTACCAGCTAACATTTTTTTTCTTCTTCCCTCCTGCTACCAATTTTACAACAAACTGACAATGACAGCAATCCTAGAATGCTACTGCTGCTACCCTTCTGTTGAAACTAACTCTCTGAATCTATGAAAAATGTCTGTATCTATTCCAACAAAGTTGTCCACATTCAAAACAATTTTCATATAAAGGCAGCAATCAATACGATGGTCCTTCCAGTATGGTCAGTTATGGAAAAAAAGATAAAGAGAGAGAGAGAGAAAGAAAGAAGAAAATAAACACATATTCATTCTTCCCTTCTCCCTCACCCCCTAAAAGAAGTCTGAATCCTCTTTCCATCATAGCCCTAGTAGTTTTCAATCCATGGATAATGGCGGGTCTCATCAATCAAGATATGTGTTGTTTGTACGCTTGCTTTGGATATGAACAAAATGTGACAAAGCATCATCCACCAATATAACCTGGATAGAAGTGAATAGAGAAACTGCTTTTTAAGAATTACAAATTTTCAGAACTCAAGTTTTTTTAATCAAACAAAGAAAAGAGAAAAAACCCAAACCCCTTTGAACTGTGACTATTTACACACTGAAAACAACCTCAATGAAAAAAAAATATCCCACACACATATTTTTGCATGACAATACTGATCAAAATATTCGAAAGTTCAACAAAACTTAATATAGCTTCTTATATCTTCAGTTCACAGTATGAATGATTTATTGTCATATTTCTATTCTTCTTTAAACTTACACAGGTAATAATAGTACGCTGTTGATTGATACTTCTTCCACACAGTGACTGAGACTTATTCAGGCAATGAAGAAATTCTTCGATCACTGCTGTTTCACTCTTTAAGGATATGTTACTCAGTGTATAATAAAAACATGATTCAAGTTAAATGATTAACTGTTTCAGTTTTCTGCTCTTTACTGGGCCTATGTTTTCATAAAATGTTTGTACTTTTTTTTGTTTTCTCTCTCTTGTGCAGAGGTATTGCAGCAGCCTAAAAACACACCAGCAATCTCTTCCACTCTTACTTTTGACAAGTTTTTCAGAGAAACAAGCTTGCTCCCTATCCCAAACACAGAGATACGATTGTTTTTTTTGGTGTTAAATACAAGTTATTTGAGTTTTTTCTTCCAAACAGAGAAAAACAGACATTTCTTGTTCATCAGAGAGCTCTTCGAGTCATTATTTTTTCATAAACAAAATCATCAAGCTCTCTATTCCCACAAAGACAACACAGTTTTCCAGTCAATCTCCAATAAAACATCAGTGTGTTAGAGCTTTGTTATTCATTATAGAAGTTGATATTGACCATGTACTTCTGCAGTCACGGTCATTGCGTGCTAGTGTTTCCACATGCACTTCGCTTTGCAATGACATGGTCTACAATGTATTCACTACACAAGTAAAATTGAGATCTCTCTTATACCCGTGTTACAATGTTACACACGACATTACACTCTTCTTTCTCTGCTGAGAAACTGGTCAATATGATCCACCAATGACCAAACTGTGAGCTACAAGCAAGTTAGCTAAACAGATGTGAGACTTTTCAAAAGAGAAATAAGTCAGGATAACATACAGTTTCAGAGGCAACCAAACTTAGTACAGAAGATAGGGTCAAAGGACAGGTTTAAAAAAAAAAAAGTTTTTCTTTTTTTAAACAAGGATGCAATATATACATGGGGGAAAAACCCCAAACCTCTATTTGATTTTTCCCCCCATTCCAATTATCTGTTCTTCTCATCACAGCACTTTTAGAAATTACTGTCTTTTCCCCAACATATTATTCACATGAGGAGGCTGGGGTTCTTGCTCCTCAGATTTAATATATAGATATATATATCACTTTCCATCTGGACAGAAATATATGAAATGTTATTTTGGCTTTTATATTCTATACAAATCTGCAAGCAAAACAGGGGGAGGGTAAACAGAGCATTGATATGGTAAAAAAGTCTCCCCCCCCCACTAGATGAAAACACCAGAAAAAAATGATAAAAAATGAATTAAAAAAAACGAAAAAAAAAAGAAAGAAAAAAAAACAACCTTCCCATTTGGCAGTTTTCCAAGTATGAATTTCTGTATCAAAAGACAAAACAAAATAACAACAAAACCCTTTCCCTAAAGATCATTTAAATAGATTTTGTTTTCAATGTTATGTTATGGAGTGTATAGGGCTCATGTCCAATTTCCATTTATTTAAATCTAAGCAGAACAGAATACCGACATATCATTACCAACCCTCACCGTTTTTTTAAAATAATTTTTTTATCAAGTGATGATCCCCCTTTAAATAAATAAAAGAGAAAAGAAAAGAATCATCCCACTATGCAATGTATAATCCCTTGCACCATGATACACATAAACGCATAACAGAGTCAATAGGTGTTCACACTTGGTCGACTTGTGTGAGCACTCCTGATCTTGGCACCCCAAAAAAAGAAGAAAAAAAAAAAGAGGGAGCAAGAATGCCAAAGAGGGGGCAAAAAGAAGAAGAAGAAAAAAAAGAAGAACAGAAACATCATATCAGCATAACACAAAGGAACAGAAAAAACAAACCAGACAAGTGAGGAAGGGAGCAGGTAAATAAGAAAATAAAAGAAAGAAAAACAAACATATATATATATACATATAAAGAAATAAATAAATCCAAAGAAAAGAAAATATACAAAGAAAGAAAACAAACAACCCAAGAGTCAGGTTTGGAACAAAGTGGGGGGGGGGGGGGGAACCCTCAAACCCATCCCTTGTTTATCCTCAAGAGGCAAAAAAACAGATCATGAAACACAACCACATTTTCCAAGTGGAGAATACCCTGACAAGGGGGAGGAGGGGGGGGGGTGGTCGCTTCCTATGTACACTGGTACCAACTACCATGACTGGGGATAGGTCACAATCCACACACACACATACACACACATATTCACAATACAGGTACACACAAGGAATGTCCATAAACATCTTCTGAGTAATACCGTAAGACGAGTACCATCAATGCAATACTATCAGCATCACTGAATAGTTCCTCTGCTAGGACTTGCGTTTAGGATATAGAAACAATTTCATTTGGTACCATGTCCAATGTAAGGCATATGTTTTATATATATATATATATATATATATATCACAAATCCTCTATAAGTGCATTGGGTACAACAGTACATGTCCACTACTCTGCATACCACTTTCTGTCAGATCCTTTGGACAGCAGCTCTGTTATGCTAGACTGAATTCTTCAAATAGTTTTCTGTGGTGTTCTTGACGAAAGACATGACTTCAGTTGGAAGGGAGAACAGCTCGTCTCCCTTGCATCACTAAGATAGAGAGGGGGTGGAGTGGGAGAGGGATCAAGGAATCAAAAATCTGTACACACAGTAAACACCGACATCATGACAAATCTTTCCCCGACCGACTGACTGAATTCTGACCAACACAGCAGCAAAGCTCATCCTGACTTTGAAATAACCAAGCACACTGAATAAAGGTTTAGAAAATGGGACTTGTTAATCAATGAATAAGTTGGCGATAAATCTGGCTGATCTGTTTGTTTTACAAGTAATCACAGTACTCTGGAAATAGACCAAAAAATGAGTAGATACCTTTATAAAGGAGGCAATCATTTGATAGACACTGCTTTATTTCAATTGATATTTGTGAGTTACAAAACAAAAGGAAAAGAAGATTTTCAAAAAATTCTGCACTGGTGACCAAAACTGCAGCAGTGCTCGACCCCCTGCCAAACCTGTCTTTTCAGTGTTAATGGTTATTTCTTCAGCACTGGTTCTCATAGGCCTTTGACTGCTACAAAGCCAGCATACAATAACATTTTCTTCTTCTTCAGATTCAGTCGACCCCATACCCATTGCTTTGATTCGTTTTCTGTAAGTTTCAAAGAGACCCAACACCAAACTGCATTCCAGCATTATCTCAGGGCAGCAGATGATGCTCTTGTCCCTGCCATTTATTTACACCTCCACACCACTTCTCCAAACCACAAAAACAGAGTCGCTGTTACAGACAGCGCTCACACTAGACTATAATGTGCATGAGTTCTGTGTTCTTCTGCTACTGTAAGAAACATGATACATTATACATAGGTTTTGCTAATATCTAAGACAATGTATGAGTTTGGAATCTTTGTCAGTAGAACAAAGATTTAAATCTGAATCTTGGTTACCATCGAAAAAAAAAAAAAGAGATCTAACAGATGTGCTTTCATAAACAGGCAACTCTGTGGATCTGGACCTAGTATGCTAAGAGTCCACACATTCTTGTACCTTGAGGTGAAGAACAAAACACGCACAGTTCATGGAAAAAACATACAATGGTCAATGAAGAAAATAACTTTTCTTAAGGCAGGACAATCGAGGTGTTCATCACCGCATTCTTGCACTTTATATATGTGTGTGTGTGTGTGTGTGTGTGTGTGTGTGTGTGTGTGTGTGTGTGTTTATGTGTGTATGTGGATGCAAAGATAGGTGTGAGTGTGAATGTGTGAAAGAGCTACACATCACTCATAAACTCTCTGAGGACAATTGATAACAGCATTACAGCACACGGTAAACAAAATCTGTCGTTCACTCCAAAACAACCCTTTAGGACAGTTCCGATTCCAGACAGTCCCCAAGCGTCAGACGATAATTTGCAATCTCCGAGATGCCGTGGTAATGGACAAAGGCCCCTGCCAGGACGAAAACATGGAAAATCTGGTGGCTCTGAAACTGGAGGAAAAGAAAGAAAAAGATTGGTTATGAATAAGCACTTCTGATAACACACACAGACAAAATAAAATGTGTACAACATATTTACATAGCTGCCAACCCTTCAGATTCCAAAACTGGACTTTGGCAGGGCTTGCCGCCTCCTGATAAAGCTGGGGTCAGGAGGCACAGCCCCCTGAAGCTGAAGCTTCTTTTTTTTTTTTTAATAAAGTTTTAAAAGGAGCAAACTGTTCACCTCCTGACAGGATGATGTCGTCAGGAAAGAGAGGCGTGCTGCGCTATGAAACAAAATGGCCATATGTGAAAACTGAAAGTACGATTATCCTTAGCACATCTGCTTTCAGACAGTACAGAATCAGTAGACGAACTCATTTAGAGATGAGCATTGGGTATCTGTTGCATTGATTTTTGTTGCTTTTTATTTGTTTTATTCAGTAACTGAAGTCCAAAACGAAGTGCCAAATCTGGGCCGGACTATGACGGCTCTTCATATTTGACTACAGCTTCACATCTGTCCATTGCTGCCTGCAGGTTGATACTATTTATCACATGCTCAGCAAAAAAGCTTATTTTGTTTATTGTTACTTTTGTAATCTCGTCTCTGAACTCTGCTTTCATCAGTTACACAGTATTTAATGCACAGTTTCTGCCTCGAATGTTGTTTTGAACTTCAGCGGACACAAATACATCCAGAAAAGGCGATCATACACAGATTCTTTAACTTAATGCGCATGCACAGTCAGTCACTACCTCACTTGGATTTTGTAATCATATGCACATTTGCATGCATTTGAATCAGCGCTATAAGCTTGCAACAAAATTAGGGTTTTTGAGCAACTGACAAAGCAATGTATGTAGCAAAACAGCTGAAATCGGAAGTGCTACACCGAAATTGTAGCAGCAAACAACTCTTCCCATGTGCAGAAATGTCATTTTGTCGGCTAAGTGAAATTCTAAAATCGCACTGGCACAAAGTGCAGCAGAAGACATAACGTTTGCCTTGTTGAGACTGATAGATGTATGGAAAATCTTTCTTGCTATTGAGAACAAACTTTTGATGGGCACAGCTATCAGATTTTGCATTTTTCTTCAACATCTTGGTAATCGCCATTGGAAACCAGTTCACACATTGACATCATCCTCATTTTACGAGGGGGATTTTGTTGGTTTTGGGTTTTTTTTACATTTCAGAAACTGGAAAATTTTCATAAAAACCAGAAAAATGGAAAAATTCCAGAAAAAAAAAAAGAATGGTTGGCAGCTATGTATCTAACATCAGAGAAATAAAAACCAGCCAGCCAGCCAATGACTACTTCTGTTTACACACATACAAAATATTGTGTGCACTAAACCTTACCATCATCGTCTTTTCTTCTGTAGCCTTGATTGCACATAATGCACACACGCCTCTCCCTTCCTTAGGTTTTGTTTATCGCTTTGTTTGTTTGCTTCAATTTATTTCAGCACTTGGTAAAAACCAACCTATGATTTACTGCTGCATATTCTTCTTCACTTAACAGGCTGTTTTGATATTTTCTTCTGTACACACTACCCACAGACTTCTTCCCTTTTCAGTACTTTAGTTCATCCCAATTACTTCTCTCTTTCCCCACATGCAAGCACACACAGACACACACGAACAAACGCACACACACAAACACACAGACAAACACAAACCAACATCTCAATCCACACCAGCTTCACCAACCCACATCACTGTACATCCTAGATTTTTAAAGACAAAAAACAAGAACAATACAATCTTTACATAAATTCCAAAGGCTTACCCAGATGTCAAATTTTCCAGGAAAGATGCGTTCAGGGATGCGGGCAGCATAGATGATGGCTCCAGAAATGTAGAGGAAGGCCATGAGGACCAACCAGCCCAGTGCAGCCTTGTTGACTGCGTGCCAAAACCCATCCGTGATCACATAGTGGAAGGCTGGTATCACGCCGCTCAGCCCCAGAGATATAAACATCCCTGTAATCCAACACACACACACTGTGAACAGAAGCTACAGAAAACATCAGTGGTTTATATTTAATGTTACATGAAAGAAAATCCAGACCCCCCCCCCCTAAACCTGTGGTTCAAACGCTTAAGATAATAAAAGTAGAAAGGAAATAGGCACATACATAAGATAAGACTGCATATAAAATGAAAGGGTGAAGTTGCATGTACAAAAGAAGCGGCTACAAACATTCTATAAAAAAAATTTGGACCAAAACAAAAAAAATCTTCAAATACATGCATCAAAGTCTAGAAATTCTCACAGGCTACTTGTACAAGTGCTTACGATGTAATCCAAATATTGTGACTCAATTTGCTGGTCTCCTAACATCTCTCATCCATGACCCATTGAGAGCAAAAGACAGAAACAGAGAATGATAGAGACTGAGAGAAAAACAAAAAAGCTATTATGACAAAAACAAAACAAAAAAATTAATCCCTCAATACAGTCACTTTTGCTACAATAACAACCCCATACAAACACATCAATGACAAATTAAAAACAATCCCAACCTGCTCTGACAGGCCGAAACTGGGGCTGTGCAAACTTGTCCCACATGGAGACAACAATGCAGAGTAAGCCCAGCACAAAGATGAGGACCAGGTAAGTGATCTTGGGCTCCAGGCGGCAGTAGAAGCTGTAGTACAGCCACGGCACGAAAGACCCTATGGTCAACAGGGCAATCCCACAGTAGTCAAGCCTGCAACACACACACACATACACACAATGACCATCCAATCATGCAAATTACAAATTACAGACAGGAGAAAAAAATGATCTCCCTCTCGCAGAATCATTTTCAACAGGCATCAACTCTATCCATGCCAGAGTTTGTTCTGCCAGCCTGAAAGAAATAGTAACATCACTTGCTTCGATTCTATCACTAACTTTTCTCGTGAAGCACATATAAGAATTAAGGCAAGCATCTCACAAACACAAAAATATTCAATTATGAAGCTTATCTACAAAGCCCATACAAATGCACAGATCCAAAAGTCCTGTCACGTTCATACCAGATAAAAAAAATCAAAAAAATCTGAGACAGAAATGATAGAGTGTGAAAATAAACACTAGACTGTATAAGAAGGGTTTTTTTCGTTTTCTTTTTTCACTGTGATAAGATTCTCTCATCAGGGAAAGAGACCCAAATAACTTACAAAGATATATCTTGCCAACCCTAAGCAAGAACTGTACATCACAACATCAAATTCTGATTTATATCTTGTTTAGATGTTCTGAACTTTTAAAAATATATTCTCCATGAACACCTGTGAAAATCTTGAATGTATCAACCAATTGTAAAGTGGAGCGGGCACATTTTTGTTTGTTTTGTTTTCCCATCACTCACTCTTTCCCTTGCACAGTCTCTGTTTCTCTGTTCCCTTTCCCCTCAGCCTTATCAAAGCAAAAGTAGTTATAATTTTTCACAATTTTTTTTTTATTTCATTTTTTTTTTAGCTAAATAAAAAAAAAAGGTATTAAGATAAATCTGAATGAATAAGCTTGAAGTACTTCAATCTTAAAATGTGATTCAAACCTCTTCCACCATAAACAAAAGAAAAGAGACCATTACAACAAAACAGATAAAAGAAAGAAGATAAACATAAGAAGAAATTTTTTTGTATTATGATAGTCAAGACAGCGAGAACAAAATTAAGAAGAAACAAGAGAAACCTTACTTGTTGAAGAAGCGTCCGACGCGTTCTGAATGGCAATACACGGTGTGGAAAATCCACGAGAAGCCCAAGCACAGGATGGCGCCAATGAAAAATGCTGAAAACACCGCCTTCTCTTGCCATTGTACTTCAATTGTTGGTCGGGACAAAAAGTACACAGCAATCCCCAGGAAAGCTATCATTCCTGTGAGAGAAAAACATCATATGTCATTTCATTTCTTTTCGTGTTGTATATAGCCCCTCTGACCACGAAGGCCACATCAGGGCTGTCACCTTGTTCAGATCCAGTGACGCACATGAGCATTTACTTCAAGTTCAAAATCAACACTTCCTGACCGCAGCAAATATGCAACACCATCAACCTAACCCCCAAAAAGAATTAGCTGTGAAACTCTGCATTAGATATAACGATATGAACTGTGATCCAATAGTACAAAGTCAAAATGGCAAACACATCTAGGTTAAATAACTTGTGATCTGACTGAGACCTGAGAAGAAAAGCAAGCAATGAGTGCATAACCATGCACATCTTTTACTAGTTACAATAAAAGCACTGTTTTCAACGACATACTCATTCACTAGAGTATAATAAACACTGATATATAACAAAGGTCGCACAAACTTTCTTTAACATACTTAAATTTGCAGATTAATAACTGCAAAAGCGTGTGGATTTTTTTTTTATAGCGTGAGTGTGTGCACAGTTTGACTCTGCACACAAACGTAATCAACTCCTTAAAAAAAACCTACAACACCAAAACTTAACTTAATCAACTAAAAAAAAAAAAAAGAAATCAACAAAACCCCCCTCCCTCTATCTACTATTCCTCTTTGATTTTCTAAGTGTAGATCTTGTATCTGGTATGAAAGTTAAAGAACTATTTTTCTTTCTAAATTGCAACCACACTGTACAGATAACTTTCAAGACGAATAAGACCAATACAGTTTACACAGAGCTATACTTACAAGTTATTCACTGTTTTGTGTCATTTCTAAAGAGAGATGTTTTGACAGAAAAGAAGCATATGTTCATAGTATGTGTATGTACTCCAGATTTCCCCCTATCACCTGGTGAGCTGTTATCCTATCAATTGTCCAATAACTTCCTTTTCTTTTTAAAATTTCTTAATCCCTGACTTCCAAGTCAGGTTCAGGTGACGAGGCACTGTAGAAAATCCCCATCATCATTTCTTTATTTCCATAAAGTTTACTTCCCTCCTGAGCTTTCTGATAGCTCATAAGCCTTGAATCATGAACGAGTGCTGCTCAAGATTCAGCATGCTGAAATGAAGTATGAGACTTTTGCTCTGGTCTATACTGGGAACAGACACTTGTTTCTGAAGAAAGTAGAACCACACGATTCCCAAATTCTGTTTTGAACTCGGGATCATCGATCTGTTTTCAGTCATCTGAAAAAGGGTGTTGAATGCATGTTTTAGTTTAAAGCTTTACACACTGTGAAGATCACTGCTACAAACCTAAAAGGTGAGTCCATATATTTCCAGTTTCTGTGTGTATACGAAAAATGGACTTGAAGCAAGCTATGAAGGAGTTGGTAGGTGTGCGGTGGCCCCGAAGCAGAAAATCGTTGTCTTTCAACCAGTCTGGCAAGGTGTGATGGTGCACCACGTTCCAGCCAGCAGCCCACACCTGAAGTACAGGACATCATAGACAGAGACAGACTTTAACTGAAAGGGAAAAAAGGCAAATTGAGTCACATTAAAGGATATTTTGTGTGTGTGTGTGTGTGTGTGTGTGTGTGTGTGTGTGTGTGTGTGTGTGTAATTTATAAAATGAGGGAAGGTCAAAGAATGCAGAGAGACAGAATTGTTTTTGACTGATGAAAGTATTGCTTGGCAGAAAGATTGGTATGGAAGAGTCTAAGACAATGCACAATGAATGCAAAGAACTTCTGTGTCCACATCCACACATACACACAAATCTATTCATTCAAATACAGCTGTCTTAAAATGTCTACTGAATGCACACACACAAAATTATCTTCACAAAATATGACCACTGCTCTTTGGTAGGCTGCTAAACAGAGATCTGACTATTTCACTAAACCATGAAATACACAAATCTGTAATGGCTGTTTTGTGCTAATACTGACAAAAATACTACCAATCTTGGTCGTTTAGCTTTTGTTTTATTTATCTGAAGTTTACTTTACAAATATTTTCATTCTTTTTCCATGCTGCAACTTTTGCAACAATGTTATACTTTCCAACATCTTTTAATATTTTGATTTTAACCAGATTCATAGGTAATATTCTATGGAACATTACAAATCACATAAAAAACAAACAAACCAGGCAACATCACTTTTTAACTAAGCTAGCATTTCAAAGGCTGTTTCCATCTATTTATTTTTTTACACCACTCCCCCCAAAAAAGGGTACAGGCTTAATGTTGATGTTCTAAGAAAAAAGTTGTGAACTTTAGCAGTTTGGAAGAGTATAAAAGAAGTTTCTATTCAGAAAGAAAGAAAAATATAAATAAAACACAGCATAGCTCTAGATAAACGAGACAGTGTACAGTCTAAAGAAAAATATAAATATAACACAGCATAGCTCTAGATAAACGAGACAGAGTACAGTCTAAAGAAAAATATAAATATAACACAGCATAGCTCTAGATAAACGAGACAGAGTACAGTCTAAAGAAAAA
>JAUZNI010263041.1:0-11519 GCA_034780235.1 Concholepas concholepas | reverse complement strand
CTCTCTCTCTCTCTCTCTCTCTCTCTCTCTCTCTCTCTCTCTCTCTCTCTCTATCTCTCTCGCACATTCTCTCTCTCTCTTCACATTCTCTCTCTCTCTCTCTCTCTCTCTCTCTCTCTCTCTCTCTCTCTCTCTTTGATGCCAAAATGTACATTTGTTTAACTTGGACACTGCTGGTCTCACCAGTGTTTAAATCAGGCAATGGTTACAGCAAAATCAGCCAATGTTTTTTTTTATTCCTCAGCTAGAGCTTTGAGGTTTAACAATGGTGATTTTTTTTTTTTATGTGACCGTAATTCGCCCACCACCATTAAGGTATCTGCATTCGACTTCAGGGATGATGTATAAACAAAACACAACTGGCACACTGACCTACTCTTTCAAAAGGTGAAACAGGGTTTGACATGTATGCAAGATGTTCTGCATACATTCGCACATAGAACCTCAGTTTATAGTCTCCTCCAAAGGACTTTCAGGGGAATAAAGTTGGTACTGATGTTAACTCCAGGGGGCAAAACTCTGAAACGGGTGCCTTGGTTGTGGCTCAAACCTAGGCCATTAGATCGCTAGCTCAATGCTCTAACCACCAGGCTGTCCCACCCCCAGCCAGTGATTTTGAGAACAGCCTGACTAACCGGAAAGAAAACTACATGTGAACTCACAAATCTATTTATAGTGGCTTTGAGCCCATATCTGTCCCCTTCAATCTTCACTTTTATCTGTTTATGTGTGCATATTGTTAAGCGAACATGATTGCTTATGAAAGAGGGCAGTTGTCAGACCATATAAATAAGCTGCCAAAAGTATCATGTCTGCCTACTGTTCTGTTCAATTGTCCCCACAGGAGATTCCCATATCATCACTGACAGTGTTCATTTTCTTTTTTATTCTCCACAGTTCCTTCACTGGCTTCAGTTCCTCACCCAAGTGTGACCATCCGTGAAGAGTCAGACATGGATTTGGAGCTTGCCCGCAGTGACGATCTGGGTATCCCCTTCACCAACATCTCTGTCTTTGCCAATGATGAGTCCAAAGCCAAGGAATTTTTGCGGAGGAGTGAAGAGCTTGCTCCCTCAGAATCACTGCTGTCTGCAACAGCTGGTTCAGAGGCTAGCTGGCATTTGTCTGGAAGCAAGGACCTGGAGGATGAGGTGGAGAGACTGAAGGAGGTGATGAGGGTGATGGAGGCCCAGCATAATGAGGAGGCGGATAAGCTGCAGGAGAGGATCAAGCAGCTGGAGTATGAAAAGGCCCTGGATTTGGACCTGCAGGAGGAGAGGGAGACGAACCTGGTCTCTGGACAGGAGGAGGTCACAGCCCTGAAAGAGAAGGCGGCTCACATGGAATACAAGTGCCAGATGCAGACAGAGGAGAATCAGCTTCTGTAAGATGGGTTTACTTTTTTCTAGGCTCTTTCTTTTTTTCTTGATTTCTTTTGCACTGGCTGTCTATTTCTACTCACACTTTCTATTTTCTTTTAAAAATCAGTGAAATTTATGTTCTGCAACAAGAAATTGAATGTTGACAAGTATGAAAGGCTTTTTTTTATGTAAGATGAATGAGGAATCTGAATCTCTGTTCAGATCTTAAAAATTTTGATTATTTAACATTACATCTCAACTCAACTTAACTGTCTCCATCACCGCTGTCATCAGCAGGAGCTCCATGCAATGCCACCAGGATTCACCATTTTCCCCTGTCTCTGATGAGTTCTACTGAGGTATGTTCATGTTTCCATAACCCACCGAATGCTGACATGAAATATGGGTTTTTTAACATGCATATTTGATCTTCTGTGTGTGTACATTACATGAGGGGAATTAAGGCACTGGCAGGTTTTCACTTAAATTTGATCTGGGAGATTATAAAATCCCCACCCTTAATTCACCAGATGCTGCCAAGATTAAAACCCATGACTTCATGGACCCATGGGATTGAAGCTGAATGGTGTTGACCACTTTGCTATAGAGTCTGTATCTATGTATCTGTTTTTTGACATTAGAAATGAAGAAATCACATGAGGCCAGGTCTGGTAATATGGAGAACGAGACAAGAGCCGTAACTACACCCTCAGTGGCGATGATATTCATGATGTTGACAGCAATTTGCACTGCTGCATTGTTGTGCTGCTGCAAGAGTCTTCAAATGTAAAGTTTTGACAGCAGTGATGACAAGCTGCGAAGGCAAGTGCCAGGCATTCATGTACCATTCTGAGGTAACTGGCTGACTGTGCACTGCTTCTTGAGTGGAACTGTGTCAGTGTAGCCTGTTTTTTCCAAAGAAAAAAAGCATTTCCTTCTCAATGTTTTGAAAAAATGATTGCACTGGGCCTGACATATCAGGCGCTTAACAGCAGCGCAACATGTTTTCACTCATATAACAGACAATAATAGTTGATGTCTGAGCGTTCCATGAAGAAGAAAGTCATAGAATATCTGTGGCCTGACAACCCCTTTCTGACACCTCCATGACAAGGTAGAAAACAGTCAGAGACAGACAATTACCTCCCCAAAAAGTGTTTTTCAAAAACAGATTCCTTGGAAATAAAATTTGCCAGTATCGTTAACTCTTGCGTCATGCTCTTTGAAAGACAGAACTATACATACATCGTATTGATGTTTGTGATGTAATGCCAGGAGGCAGGATTGTACAGACTTTTACATCATCCCTTGTAGTCTCATGAATCTGAAAGACAATGGAGTGGGAACCAGCACTAGTTCCATGGGATGCATCTACTCCGATTGACAGCTCGGTAGAGACTCAACTCCTGCCCCCGTTCACTATCAGATCACCTGTTCAACATTGATTCTTTCTAACCACTTGGCTATTCTACCTTCATGATTAGTTAGCAAGTCAAGTGGGATGTCTGTTTTGTGTTGTAACATTGCTTGAAATAAGAAAAGCCAGTTTTTGCTACATGTATACACTTTTTTAAAATGTGTTTTATCAGCATTTAGAATGGAAAGTTATACAGCTCTGCTGTGGGGGGGTTGCTGTTTTTTCCAATTTATAAGTGACAGCACTGTTGTGTCACTGTGTGTTTGAAGCCAAAAAGTCCTGTGGCATGCTGAAGAAGAGGTGAAGCGGCTGACCCAGGAGACGTGCCACCTGTGCGACAAGCGTTTTGACTTCACTCTGCGGGAATGGGAGGAGTTAAAGGCAGCCGAGGCCTCCCTGAAAGCTGAGACAAAACAGCTTTTAGCCAGCCTGCAACAGAAAAACAAGGTACTTTTTTCTTTTCTTTTCTTTTTGGTTGTTGTTTTGTCTGTTTGTTGCTGTTTTATTTTTTTGTGATTTCAGTTTATCACTGAAACATTGCATACCTCATGTACAAGTTCTAAAGTTACCTAATCTGGTAGTGTTTAATCACATCTTTTATATGAACATAGTGATACTGTCTATAGTAGGTTCTTAAAGGCCTAGGAAAGGACCATATCTTCTTCTTTTCGTTCCTCGGCTAGAGCTCCGAGGTTCACCAATGGTGAGATTTTGCGTATGCGACCGTTTTTCTCCCACCATTTAGGTAGCCACATTCCGACTTCGGGGATGGTGTCTAAACACACCTGTGTGCATGCTGGTTTTTCTGTGTCATCTGTTCCTACCAGCACACAATGGCCTACTCTTCCAAAAGGCAGAACAGGTTTTTGATGTGTGCGCAAGATGTTCTGCGTGCGTTCGCACACAAGGCCTCGCTTTATAGTCTCATCCGAAGGATTTTGACATTCAGTTCGATTTTTTCGTCAAACTGGGAAGAAAGGGCAAGGCTAGGAATCAAACCCAGAACCTCACAGTTTACATGTTGGCAGGCGAGCGTCTTAACCATCCTGCCACCCTCCTTCTTAAAGACCATATTATTAGTGTCAAGACTCCTGATTGTTGGTTTAACTAAATAATATGAAAAAATGAGATATATATCAGAGGTGTATCATGGAACAAAATGTCCCTTTTCTCTTTTGTACAGATATACAGGTTGGCTGGAAGGAGGGGGGAACAATATCCCTTTTTGCTTCCATTTTAGGGGGCCCTCTGTCCCCTTCTATTTTGAAACACTAGAATCAACTCTCTTATTTTGATTGACAGATTTCAGTCACACAGTTGTTTTCTTTTCACTGTTATTCTTTTTTTATTGAGGATTAAGTGTATACATGCTGGAGAGTAGATGTATCTTTTACTTGTGCGATGTCTGTTTTACCAGGATATTGAGGAACTTCAGAAAGCACTATCTGGTCAGGAGCCATACATCTCTCGCTTGGAGCAGCAACTGGAGATGTACATGGGGTCTGAGAGTGGACAGTTAGGACTTGGAAAAGTCAAAAGGCGTAGCGGAATCCCTGTGGTAAGTTGGCTTCATTGTCCTCACAAACAGGATTTGCTTACAGGCATGGGAATATCTGCCATTGGGTGGATTTCCACTGTGTATGTCAGATTTTGCTGAACTTTGTTTGTCTGCCTCTAAAGCAATCAGTTAGTCAAACAAGGAAACATTAATCAAAGACGGCACTTAATCAAAAGATGAAAACGGACCAGCCTACTGAGATCACTTTCTGATGCTGCTAGGCATCTTGTGAATGCACACAATGCTGTCAAAGTTTTTGTTCTGCCCTGTCTGAAAGTACTCTAAGCATAGGACAAGACTGATCTGTGAATCAGATGCTCATCCTCATTTGCTACTGGTCGCATTTATCCCACTTTGTAAAACTAGAGAACATCTGAGGTCAACTTCAGAAAGTTTTGGGTCATAGAGAGAGGAGAAATAGTCAACTGAAAACAAAAGAGTAAAGATGGAGAAGAAAAATAGTTCAAGTCTGCTTTTTTTCTGCAGCAAAATGGTAAATCAACACAAAACCACAGAAGAAAGCTTGTGTATGTTAATTTGCCATAGCAAGAAAATGTGCTGAGCATATTACAAATGGTATTGTTGACCAGGTGCCATAATTGACTGCCACACTTAACTGATGCAAATGAGCATTTTAGATGTGTGTAGTAAGCAGTGGTATGCACACCAAAGTTCACTGAGAACAAGAAAAGACTGTCACGCATAACTTGTGGGTCTCTGACATTTGTAAGTACCTTTGAAGTCGTCCTTTTCTGTCTGTTTCTGAGGGGAAATTTTTTTTAACAGTTATATCTTATGCTTGTGTTTATCAGCAGTTATAACCATAATGATACCATCTATCTGCATGAAGTATCGCCAGTCTCCTCATTTTGTTATGTACATATGTTCTGTGAAACCACAAATCTAACCTCTTCATGTTATGTTGAAAGTGACTACTTATTCTTTCCCTTTGATTAGAATGGTTCAAGCGTATTGCAATTTGCATGGGAACAGGTGCATTCCTGGTTAACTAGTGAGAGAAGGGTAGGTGCATATGGTTGTATTAAGGGAACAATTTTTATTATGATTTCAGTGCTGTTTATGCCTGCAGATAACAACTCCCACCTCCCACCCCTTGCAGTTTTCAGACAATCAAGAACTGAATAACATCCTTTCTCTCTAAAGTTTGTTGCTGTTCATCACTTTGCCTTTATCTTATTTTCTCTCCAGCTGTAAAGTTGTGTTATGTCTGCATCAGCAAATATGGCTTTAATTTCTAATTCATTTTCCATAATGATAAATTTCAGTAATCATTTAAAACCTGTAGGACAGGCAAACTTAAATCATAATACAGAAAATCCCAAGTTTAGAGGGTGGTTTGTTGTTTTTTTACAATCAGAAATATTTTGTTTGTTTTTCTTTGCAGCTGTTGAAAGCTGAAGAAAAAGGGAGCCCAGAACCTGCAACTGATCCAGAGGAAAGCAGCTCAGCAGTAGCTTCAGAATCTGGAACAGTCAGGGCCTCACAAACAGCAATGGTGGACTGTGCCACCTCCACTGAAGACTTGCCACAAATCTCAACACCCCACACATGTGAGGTGACTAACACCACCTCTCAACAGCTACCGTCCCAGTCTGAGGGTGAGCTGTCATCAGACAGCGTATTGAGGCCCACAAACAGCCCAACACCACCCAGGGTTATAAACATCTCTCAGAATCATAAAGTACATGCAGAGTCACAAAACAGCGTGTCTTCTGACGTCTGCACAGAGCGGGATGTGTGCAATATTTCTGCATTGTCTTTCAAACGTGAAGAGGTGTTTACAACACAGGCAGAAGGAACAGTGTTGTGTGGTGACCAAAAGGAACATGAAATGGTAACTCCAGAAAAAGATGAAGGAATGAAAACCATCTTCAGTTCCATGGAAAGCAGCACAAAACGCGCCACACAACTGAAACGAAGGTCTGATGGAGTGTACAGATCACCAGAGGAAAATGCTGAGGTTTCTGCAAGATTGAGGAAGCAAGAACGGGAATTAGAACAAGCCACCAGTGAAAATATGAAATTGCTTGAAGTTTTGAATCAGGCCAATGCTGAAATCGTGCGATACAAAGAGGTAAGATTATTGCAATTATAGTCATAGATGATGCCACACCATGAAGCAATTGTATGCATTACTATAGAAACACAAAAGATTTCTTCGTGTGAAGTTCAAGTTATGTCCCTCAGGGACAGTGCAGTCTTCTTTGCTTTTTCTTGTCTGCATGTATATTTTAGGGGATATTTTTTGTGGCTATTACCCATGACAGTAGCAGACATGCAGCTCTTCTTTTTGGCAGTTTTCTCCCTTGTTTTGCACAGATCTGTTTTTCAGATCAAGTATACTGAAAACAAATCCACTCCGCCCCATTCTGAGCCAAGATCTTGCCGCAGTCAATGTAGATTGCAAGGTGATGCTCAGCTTAGAAGAAAAAGTTCAAACAAAGAGTTTCTGTTTGATGAGTATAAAATATGCAGGGTTTCATAATATCAGCTGCCAGTATGAATCATGCTTGGCATTTGCACATGAAACCATAATAACTGCAGAGGAATGAGGTCAAAACCAATGTGAAGTACAGAGGAAAACTGTCCTCTAATAGACGACTCAGCAGGGATCAAGATTGGCACTCTTTTTTTTTTTTCTCTTTTTTTTTTTTAACTGTTTCAGAATTAGACCACAATGTAACATGTCTGATAATTTTTTTAAGATTGAAGCTGTTTCATACTTGTCTTTTTCTGCTCCTTTACCTAACATACCTAAGTATAAGGTACCTCCACCTGTGAACTGGAGCTGTGAAGAAATTGAAAAGAGCACTACTGTTTTTAAAGCTTTTCCCTGAGTGACATGCCATGCAAAAGTATTTGCAAAATTTGTACCCATAATTTATGTCCCTGAACTTTCCAGCAGTACACCAGTTTTCGGTTTGAAAATAGAATGAGTGCATTCTAACATGACAATGCTCCACATATAAACATTTATTTACTTTTTTTTTTAATTGGCTCGAAAAGTGTTGGTGATTGTGCATGTGATATTTGCCTTTACTGGTATTATTGTCCATTGTATTTTTCAGGCAATGGAAGCTATGGAGCAGGCTGATGCAGAAAGGATGGATGAACTGTCAGAGCTTCCTAAACTACGAGCTTTGCTAAATCGGCGAGAGATGGAAGTTCAGCGTCTAGAGTCACTGAATGATCGTTTAAAAGAAGACCTGAACCAGCAGGTTCTAAACAGCTCTGTCTCCTCGCTATCCAGCTCCTTCACTGAGCCACGCAGAAAATCGGCCATGTTGAAAGAGCGTGAAGCCGAGATATGGAAATTGAAAGACCAACTGATCCAACAAGCAAAGCGTCTGGACGATGTGCAGCAAGAAAAGATCGATCTTGAGGACATGATGTCTGAACTTCAAACCCAAACTGATGAAAATGAAGAAGACCATAACTACAACAGAGAAAGGCGATTGTCCACATCATCAGCTGCTTCCTCAGTACCATCTGTGATTGAGGTGAACACACCCGTAAGAGAAGAGGAGGAGCCTTTACAAGTGGTGGTGACTGAAGCAGAGATGGAATCTGTGAAAAGAATGATCCTTGACAAAGACTCCCAAATTTCCCACCTGAAGGCTCAGTTACATGAAAAGGAGGAGGAAATGGAGCAGATGTTTGAAGGTCAGATGTTGGTGTCCAGTGACATGATCCAGAGTCATCTGCAGCAGGCTGAGCAGCAGAAAGACAAGATAGAAAAACTAGAGGGCCAACTCAAGTCACGGGAGGAAGAAATTGCCAAGCTGAGAGCTAAAGTTGAACTGCACCATAGCTCCAGTTCTACATCTACCTCCAGCCAACCAGAAGAGAGTGCATTCTTGGAACAGCTCATTATGGACAAGATGACCTTGGAAGAAAATTTGCAGGAGAAAATTCAAGAACTTTCCCAGACATTGGAAGAGAATAAAGAGCTTCAAGTTCAGCTGGATGAACGACGGGCAATGGTTAATGAATTACGACAACAGCACGAAGATACAACTGAGGCATTATTATTGACTCAAGAAGAACTGATAGCTCTGAAACGACTTGCTGAGAATGAACAGGCACAGAAGAGAGCAAGTGTATCAGAGCACACAGAAAAGTCCTGTACTGAAGAAGCATTGCCTGCCTCAAAAGGAGATGACTCTTTTGAAGTAGTTTTTAAGGCCCAGTCCACAGAAACCACAGGACAGCCTCCAGCTGAAGAACTAATGCCTGCCAAGGAAGAGGACTCCTCCTTTGAAGTCAGTTTTAAGATGACAGGACCTAAGGTGAGGGATGAAGATGGTAAGACTGACCATGTTGATCACCTTGCTGACAGTGCAACTGAACCATCCAAATCAGTCCAAAAAGATGAGTCTTTTGAAGTCAGTTTTAAAACTACAGAGACAGAAACTGCTGTGCCATCAAACAGTCATTTCTTTGAAAGGATCAGATCTTTGGAGGAAAGTGAGTCTGAACTGCTGGAAATATTGAAAGAAAAAGAACAACAGATCCAGGCATTACTTGATTTTAAGGAACAAATCCTAAAATCTTCCTCTGCAGATTCAGAAAAGAGGGACAAGTCCCCTGAAGCTGCAGCTGACACAACAGAAGGTACAGCGTGCTTCAACAGTGAAACCACTGTAGTGCCTCTTGAAGCACAGTGTGAGGCACTCATGGAAGAAAAGACAAGTCTTGAAAACAAACTGCGAGATGTTATGTCTGCATTGGAGGAAAAGACCATTCTGGAAGCTAAAGTTCAAGAGCTGTTGAAAGTGGTGGATGAAAAATCTTCTGTGATATCTCAACTAGGAAAACATTGTGGAGAAGTGAGCTCACAAACAGAGAGCTTACAAGGAGAACTGAATGAATCAGACAAAGAATCTACAGCTAGGGAAATGGGGTCTGTTGAAAAGGAGTCACTGCTGTCCCAGCTTAGTCGTTTGTCACAAGTAGAGGTGTGTCTGGAAAACAACATTAAGATGCTGGAGCAGAGCCAGGCAGAGAAAGCTGCTGTGGATGAACAAGTCAAGGACCTTGAAGCCAAATTAGAGCAACTGACAAGAACAGAAGAAAAAGAAGGCTCACTACTGAACACATTCAGCAATGTTCAGTCCAATGAGACAGATGCTCTCCAGACTGAAAAGAAAGCATTAGAAACAGACCTGAAACAAAACACTGAACTGGAGTCTCTACAGTCAGAAATTCAACAATTGAAATCAGCAAATAACCTCATTGTCAGTCAGAAAACTGAACTGGAAAATGAGGCGCAAGAACTGAAAGCTAAAGAGAAGTCTTTACAAACTGAGATTCAACAGTCAGAAGAAACCCGAGCGCAGCTAACTGAAGTGCTTGAGCAGTGTCATGCTATGGAGTCCAAGATAATGGAGCTGACAGCCAAGATGGAGGAACAGACAGGCACTATAGAACAGATGACCTCAGAACAAGCAGAAATCAATGCAGAGTTGACCTGGCAGACTAAGGAGAGCGAAAGACTCCAGAATCGTGTGGAGGAACTGGAAACAGAAGTGGAGGAACAGAAACAGGAAGCAGAAGACTTGGTTCAGGAATTGGAGAAAGTCCAGAAACTACTAGAGGATTCAGAACATTGTCAGCGTGTGGTGGAAGACACCTTGGAAAATTTCATGGCACAAAATGTCAAGTTGGAGGCAGACATGCATTCAGTGGCCAGCGAGAGAGATGAGTTTGAAATCAAAGCAGAAGCTGCTGTGAAGGAAAAGGCACACCTGCAGCTGGAACTGACGGTGACCAGTGACCGTTTACAGAACAGAATCTCCTCCTTGGAATCAGAGCTGCAGACGATGCAGCAACGTAAGGAGGTACTGGAAGCAGCTCTAGCTGACAGGGAATCTGCACAGTGTAAGGGGGAACTGCTGCATGAGAAGCTGTCTGTTGATCTCCAGGAATCGCAAGCAGAAGTTGGTGCCATGAAAACCACTCTGTCCCAGCTACAGTTTCAGTTGCAGACACAAGAGTCCAAGTCAGACACATTGAATAAAATCATAGCCAATCTTGAAGCAGAGAAAGGTCAGGATAAATCTGGCTTGGAAAAGGAGAAACGGGAACTGCAGGCTAAACTTTCTGGTTTGGAAGATCAAGTGCTGTCTTTACAGAGAGACCTTGGCTGCAGGCTGGAGACTGAAAAGGTCAGTTCATTGTAAAGAATTGTTTCAGAGAATTTTAATTAATGCATCCTCACTAACATGAACATTCACAGAGATCTGAAGAAAGATTGACCCTTTTTCTTCTTTTTTTATATTTTTTAGATGACATAAGATTGTGGAATTATTGAAAAGAATATGCAAATGATAACTAAATTTAGTGGAGTATGCATACATCCTGTTACATTTTCATGCATATAAAAATCTTAAGATAAAACATATGGTCATGGGACAAAGGTACTTGGATAGTAAAAGGTTTTAAAATCAATGATTATTTCAAAACCTGCACTCTGATTCAACATTAAACGCAGCACACTTCATCGTGTACTATATATGAAAGAAAACGGTTTCTCTTCCTCTTTTAACACTCTTTTATATTGGATAAGTAGCATCAAGATAAAAGGTAAAGGTGTCCCATAACCTATGTGGTCGTTGGGGAGCGAGGCGTCAGAGACCTCACTTCTCCAGGGGCCAACATATTGAGGGCGGCACCCATCTCCTCTCCCTCGCTGCTTTACCTTTCCTGACCTTAAAGAGGGCAGGTACCCATTTGCAGCTGGGTGAACTGGGGGGACTGTACTGAAGCCAAGGCACGCAAACGGTCACCCATCCACTTGGTAACCACACTCGATGCTGCTTAACTTTGACTTGGGGAAAGCGAGTGCTCTGACCACTGAGCTAACCCGTCCCCAGAAAATGTTATAAGCTTATAAATTCCCCTGTGTTCTCCATCCTCTTCCACCTCCATCTTCCTCCATCCTCGCTGTGTGTCTTCCATCCTCCTCCTTTGCATCCTCCTTCCTGTGTGTGGCTGTTGTGGGGGAAGGATGGGGATAGGATGTAAGGATGATTTTTAAAAGGGATGGAGGGAAGGTGGAGGATAGGCCGTAGGGGGAAGAAAATAGGGAATGTAGATGGGATCTGGGGAGGATAGACGGGGAGGTCACACACACACACACACACACACACACACACACACA
>JAUZNI010261932.1:0-11523 GCA_034780235.1 Concholepas concholepas | reverse complement strand
AAAGTTATGATAAATTTTGGAATATTTTTTTTAATTTCCTTATTATGAATCGTGTGTCAGTAGTATAATGTAAATGTAGTCTCCACTTGCAGTGTGCTTTACCAACCCAAGAAAAACCCCCTGACAAAACATTAAAGTGCCAGAAACATATTAACAAAGAAAGCTTAAAAAAAGAAAAAAGTAACGTAATTTGACATCATTGAAAGCAGTGCAAGGTATCAATCATGTAAGTATGATAAATGCTTGGCTTTGGTGCGGTGGGGTGTAAGGCGATGTGTTGCGGTGTGGTGTGATGTGTGATTTGTGTGCGGTGTGGTGTAAGCCAATGTGTTGCTATGTGGTGTGATGTGTGATTTTTGTGCGGTGGGGTGTAAGGCGATGTGTTGCTATGTGGTGTGATGTGTGATGGGGCAGGTGGTGGCTCGCCCAGTAACCATAAGTACAGCCCTGTGGCCGCCAAGGCAGCGCCTGCTGGTGGTGATGGTGCTTATGTCCCTTCTTTCCTCTCTAGTAATAAAGGTAATGATAGTATGTGTGTGTGATTTGGGATGTAGCCTCTGTGTGTGTGTGTGTGTGTGTGTGTGAGAATGAGAAAGATGATGATGATAATCTTTATTTGTAAAGGTGTTAGATACTTACTTTCATCCAGTCTTTGAAAAGAGATATTGAGGCTGAGAGAGAGAGAGAGAGAGGGAGGGAGAGAGAGAGAGAGAGAGAGAGAGATATTTACCATGTTGACTTCATCATTTTAGACAGTCATTCCAAAGAGATTTTCAGTTAAAAGATGCTTGTTCACTCCTGATTGTGACAAATTTTGGGTTACGTTAGATTTGAAAAAAGAGGCAACATTTGCCAATTTTGTGATCATTTTTTCTTGGCTTCAGTATAAATCTGAATTGTTAACTCAGCAAACATCAAATTTGTTACCTTTACACTGAAATACAAATTAACTGGAGATTGGCAAAATGGTAAGCAAGCTCCACCATATGAATGTAAAGATGCTATAATTTTAAAGTAATGCTTCAAGACAATCTGCCTGATTACTTTATTAACTATTTGTTGAGCGCATTTGATATAAAGACTCATACTGACTTGCACAGTTTAGTTGGCTCCAGTCGAAAAAACCCCAAAACAAAAACAGATGACAAAAGCGAAATGCATAAAATGATACAGGCAGCTTTATGTGTGTAGATAAGTTTTGAACAGGATTCTTCAGTGCATGATTTTCATTTTGTGTTGCCTGTGCAGCGGCTCCAGCGGGTAACATGAACTGGAAGAGGGCTCAGCCCCTCCCCCTCAGCAACAGTCCAGGAGGAAATTTCAACAAACCCTTAGGCCATGGACGCACAGACTGGGCCTCCAAGTGAGTTGGCAGCTTGTATGGTCAGCCATTGGGGAAACTATATAAAGTGATCTAACACTTCACTCAAACAGTTTGTGTCTTCTTCTACTTCTTTGTCCAACGCTTAGACAGCAACTATTGTTGCCCGTCATATGACTGAAATTGCGTCGTGCTGCTGTTGAGCGCCTGACAAGTCAGGCCTAGCGCGTTCAACTTCAGCGTGGAAGAGAACTGTTATCTTTTAAGTCTTTCTGGAAAAAAGGCAGGAGAATGGACCAAGAAGACAGACAGTAGATTAAAAGAAGGTGACAAGAAGAAAGGGAACAAGGCAGAAACAAAGAGAGGGGTAGAAAAGAGAGAATTCCTAGCTCAGAGTTTTCAGAAGATGGGGATGCTATTTATACTGACATGCCCCCAGTATCCCCTTGGGGGAATTTTGTGTCTCAGCTATCTCTAGAACCAGATATACAACATGATAACAGATGAAAAAGAGGATTTGAAAAATGGAAATCATTTGCTCATGGTCATAAGAAAACAGTAAAGGCAAGACTGTGTTGGCTGCTCCAGTTCTCTGTCTGTTGATCAGGTGTTAGACATTTTCTCAGATCTTTTTCTTCACGTAACTCAGTCTGTCTCTTGATGTATTCCAGTCTGTTTCATCTTCCCACTTATTTTCACATCCATTTTTTATCGGCAAAGTAAATGTCTGTCTGTAAGTCTGTCTGTGTAGAGGTACTTTTTTGTTGTTATATTCAATTTCTGCGCTTAACTCCTGGTATATTTTGGATGTGTTTTTTTTGTAGCCATTTTCGTCACCTGAGGAAATAAGTATGTCGTTATTGAAGGTAATATACATAATATATTATTGATTTGTTGTTTTTACAAAATGTTACAAAGTACATCGTTACATGAATCTTGTTTTTATAGTTGGCTCAAAATTTCATGGACCTGCTTTTGCATGATTTTATTGTTGATGGTATCTAGTCAGCTTTCAGATTTTTGGCGAGTAGATTTGGTTAAGCTGAATACTGAAACTTTATTTGTCAACAAACTTTTTTTGTTTTTAACACGCCTTGTTTATATTTTTGTAGGCTTATCTATGGAAAGAAAGAGTATTCATGTGCAGGAAGAGTTTGTGCATTTTCTAAGCATACCATATGTTAGGGATATTCATATAGAACTATTGCATAAACCCACTTGCATGAATGCATGCTTGCAAGCATGTACACTCATACTTTTTTTTTCTCTCATATGCTTTAACACATTCTCTCTCTAAATTCCTAATTAATGTAAGTTTGTTAAACGTGAAAAAAAATTGTACAAAAAACAAAAAAACTTGAAACATAGGAGTAAGAGTTCATGCTGTGCTTTGCTGGGCTCTGTTGCAATGTTGATACTTTCCTCTTTGCGTTTTCATTTTTATTCATAATTTGTGTTCTTGGGGGTTTTCTTTGTTCGTTTTTTTAGGTGGTTTTTTTTTATAGAAAATGTTTGGAAATTTTATAGATGAATGGCTTGTTATGGATTACTCTTACAATTAAAATAAAAGCAAGTTATGCAAAACAAGGTAGCTGCACTGATATCTAGAAACTGTTGAACCCTCATGAAATGATGAACTAGACAATAGCATTGCATATGAGTGTTCAGCTCTTGCTTCTACTCTTAGACACATTTCTCTCTCTCTCCCCCATGTGCATTTGCGCATGCACACGCGCGCGCACACACACACACAAACACACACAAACACACACACACACACACACACACACACACACCCCTATCGAAATTCCATACTTATTTTTAAAGCATTTTATTCACAGTCTCTGCAAAGTAACCATGTTTGAACTGTTGTTATTTGCAGGTACCTGAAGTCCTGAAACTGCACGACTTGTGAAATGGCATATCAGCTGGAGGACCTTTCTCTTCACTCCATCTGCCCCCAGAGTCGACGAAGACAATCGCTCCAATTTTGATGAGAGGGAGATGTGTGGATCCCAGACTGATTTCATTCCTACTCAGAATCACACTGAAACTGTACATAGAAACTGTCTGCTGTGCTATAGATAAAAAGTTAGCCTTGAAATCACGTGTTAATCACAGGTCAGGTCCGTCCTTGTTAATTTGTTGTAAGTTCCCCCCTCCCTGGCCCTCCTTTTTTTTTTTCGTTTGAATAAACATCACTTACAAAAAAACCCTCATCATCGTCCAACTTTAAAACTATATCATATAAAACAAATCTGAAGCTGGTTCATCACTGGAACTGATTGGCAATCAGGAACATTTTAACATAGGGGGATTTCCTTTGAGTCCTACTGTACACCGGAAAGAGATGCATAAAAAAAACAACTTGTATAGTAAATGTTTTTGTCCAATGGCTTTTGCTCTCTGTTGTGACCTTCACTGGGAAAATTTAGTTTATTTCACTTCTCTCACTGTAAATTTACGTGGTGACTCACTGGAAGAAATCTCTTAGTTATAGGAAGTCTTTGAAAGAGCAAGCATATTATCAGTCACAGGAAATATTGGTAACTCAGTAACATTGACTGATCTCAGGGGAAAAAATGGAAAGGGTAAAGTTCATGAAAAGTGAAGGATGTTACAGTTATTTAGGCTTCTATTCAAGTTCATGGTAAAGTGTTTTGCATGTAACCTTCATTCTTGTGACTTTTCTGGGAAGCCTGCTGGCCATGAGACATTGTGTTTCTAAATACATCCCCCAGTAATTTTGGGAATTATGTTATGTACCAGCACACCTTTGCCAATCTCTTCACTGTCGT
Source organism: Concholepas concholepas (assembly GCA_034780235.1). NCBI lineage: Eukaryota > Metazoa > Mollusca > Gastropoda > Neogastropoda > Muricidae > Concholepas > Concholepas concholepas. The sequence goes on along the minus strand of JAUZNI010261932.1, from coordinate 7,404 downwards.
TTTTTCTCCCCTAAATTCAGGTATATTTACTTACTTTTTTAAAAATCACCCACTGGCACATTTATTGGTAAGGGGTAAGAATTATGTCCACATCTGGTTATTGAAAGTTTGATCTCCCTTAACACCAGCATGATCAGTATTTCAATATTGTCTGGAAAATATTCATGTAAGATCAGTATTATTTCAGTCATATACTTTTGATTTGGAGACAATTATTTAAGGTGATATAAACATGGATCCAAGTACTCCTTGCAAAAGAGAAGACAGAAGTGATAACATCAAGGATAATGATAATGATAACAACAAAAACGACAGTAATGATAATGATTAAAGTAAAAGCAATAATTCGTTTTCTGTATATTAGGAAAAATCTGTCATATATTTCTGCTAAGTAATATAAGTTTTTTGCTATAAATATTTCTGGGGGTTTTGTCAGTAATTTTCATGCTGGTAAATTACATACAAGGGGGTAATTCTTCCCTGAAAGCGTTAGTACAAAGGTGAGTTTTATGAAGCAGAAACTAAGCCAGATGTTATGATTGCAGCTTCTGAAAAAGAACAGAAAAAAGTGGCCTGTTCATTTAAAATATTGATTATTCAAATGTATTCATGTATGCTGATGTAAGTATTTGCTGTCATTGAAGACATGCTGTTGTCTGTTATAATTTTTTTGTCAGTTGTTAACAATTTTTAAAGGAAAGGCATGAATTGTGTTTTTTCACTCAATGGTTTTGGTTGACTGTTCATTTTTTGGGGGGTGATGTTTCTTATAGAAAGTGTGTTATACTTTTTAACAAGGACTTATCAGTTTGCACAGTTGATATTTGTGATCAGGTTTATTTGGATGAGAGAATGCTTTCAGATAAGAGTGAAGATTGTAATTAAAATATGGTTGTTTCGCCCTCTGTGTTTGTTAATGGAAAAAAAGGAGAGATAAAGAGTATGTGCATATATGCAGGCAGAACTAATGTCTGTGTCTACCTGAGGCCAAAAATTGTCATATATTCTCTCACACCCATACGAAGGTTTGGTAGGTATGTTCCCAAAGAAAGGTTTTGGTTTGATTGACTGGTTTGTGTGTGTGTGTGTGTGTGTGAAAACCTCTCAGTGGGAAGCTCATTGATGGGTAAACTTGAAAACATGACATTTTTTCCCAGCAGTTTTGTTAATGCAAAAATGCTACAATATTTGTTTTGTATCTGTTTTTTCCACTAAAGTGCTTGTCTTGTGTGTTTGTCACTTGCTCCTGGTGTTCCGTGTTTGTTGGTTTTTTCCCCCTGTGAAAGTCTTTAGTTAGAGAGTGACTCGAGATGAATGATCTGGGGGAAAAACACAGAAAAAGACAGGTTTATCATGAGGAACATTATGAAGAGTGAGAGGTTTATCATTGTAAATATGTGAGGTTTCTGACATCTGTCACTTATTTGACTACTCTCGGTTTGTCCTGAAACCCATGCTGTCAATCATGATCAAAACAGTTTGTCTTGTTGACAATTTACAGCTGCTTCCATCATCTGATAATGCTGACATGAAGAAGCTGCTGCAGACCTGTTTTGGAGCTAAAGCTTTACTTTGCATGAAACAATGCTGGGTTATTTTTTTTCTCTTTCTCTCGCAGGGCTACATCAGGTGATAAATAGGCCTGTTCTAATGTGCTGTGATGTCTGAGAGCTGGATTTGTCGTGTACAACGAAAGTATGCTGTAAATAAATGTGTCCCCATCCACCCACCCACCCATCCCTACTTTTTTTTATACCCAAACTGGAAACAACTGTCGTGATTCGCAATATGAATTAGGATACTCTTGGCACTGCTGCTGAGAAAAATGCGTGTGCCAAGTTTTGAATTGGTAGGATTTTTTTTCTGTGGCTTTCTTGCTTGTTCTTGCATCTTTGGAAAGGTGTAGTGATATGCCAAATATTTTTTTGAATGGACATGGTAAAATAAAATAAGAAGGTGAAACAGACCTGGTCAACTGATGAGCTGATGGCCAGAGTCGACACGGTAAACTGATAAGCTGCTCTGGTCACTGTTTTTATTTCCTGAATTTCGTCATTTCAACCAGTAAAGTAACAGATTTATTGGTAAACAGGAACTTTGACAGTGACCTTTTCTGTAATAGTCAGGCTAGCTCTTAACATTTACACCTTTGATTCATCCAATACTGACTGTGAGAAAAAAACCTATCGTAAATGCACACACAACGCACTTGCATGCAAGTATGTACATACATGCACGTGCTCACACACACATGCATGCACGCACGCATTCACACACACACACATACACACACACACACACAATTATTGGACTAGATTTCTGTTCAGAAATATTATAGAACCAAGATCTTAAATTTTAATACAGCAGCACATCTTACGTAAATGCTAGAACCATTGCAGTCTCTACTTGAAATAAAATGACTATCGTAATATCTTTCCATTGCACTTTTACATTTAAAGCAAGACAAAACTGTACACTTTCCAATCCCACCATTACAAAAACAATGGAGAGAGATTCTGACAACAAAAGTAGGTGGCATCTGCATCCCTGTTTTGATGTTCTGTGTTCTTGCCATTTTTTTCATGTGGGAGTTGTTCATTGCACCCATTACTTGTACATTATACATGTGATATTTTACTACCTCTGTAGTATGACCTGTGGCTGGTATTCAATAGGAAAAATACGCAGCATTTTTTCTGAAGATATTTTCTTTGTGTTTCAATGTCTCTGTAGTTTGAATCATTAAAGATTGGTCACAATAAATATGTGATAGTGCTGATTCCGCTGGTATGAATTGTGTGTGAAATTACATTTTGTCTTTGATTGTGTCATTGATTTTCTTTGATCTTTCAATTCAGTGGAAACTAAAGGTGTTTAAATCTAAAAGAAGACATAACATTTAAGTGCAAGATTCTAAATGGCATACATTATACTGACCTGTCTCAGTAATTTTTATTTTATTAAAAACACCTTGATTGATACAGTCATTCCAGTCACAGTGGTTTGTTGCCTTCTTGTGTTGTGATGCTATATAAATCATTGTTTACATTTTCACCGACTTTTAATCAGAAGCAAATTGTACAGGTATGTGATTTATTCTATTGTTGGTTGTTGATATTTTTCCTTTAAAAAAAAAAAGGGGGATGGGGGTGTTATTATTTGTATGAAGAAGAGGTTGTTGATGGGAAAGAGGTCATTCTGCCTCATTTGTTATGAATCAAAATAATATGGTAAGACCATAATGTGATATCAGTTAGTTGATTTTTTCAATTTTGCTCTTTTTTTAAACTGTGTTTCAAGTTGTTGTTTTTTTTATCATGCATATCTATATTGAATGATTTTTAAAAAAAATTAGTGATGTTGTGTTGTGTTGTTGTAAATGTGTTGACAATTATAAATACAGTTTTTGAAGGGACCATTGATGTTTCAGTTGAGATGAAAAAGTCCTTCGTTTCATTTCACCTTCTGTTCTTATTATCATATTCTGTGATTTATAATGAATTTGATGGCTGTGATTACTTTGTACAACTTTGGCCATGATTATCTTGTACAGCTTTAAAGCATATTCAGCACATTTCTTACAGACTAACAAAGATTTTTAAAAAAGAAAAAAGATAAAGCCCCTTTATCTTGAGACAGAACTCTTATCAGCATAGATATCCCATATGCATACAGGCTGCATACATATACTCAAAACGTTCACTTATGTTGATATACATGTAAACATTTACAAGCCCACACACACACAAATACCCACATGTCTTACCATCACTCGAGTAAAATCTTAAAGACATGTAACATGTAAATTTGCTTTTTTACCTTTGCTTTCTATTACTTTACTCACAATCAAATGTGCTTACGCACACTCAGAAACATTTGTTTCTTTATAGTATTTTGTACCCCATTCATATTCTTAATCATAAATAATGTATTGATATATTTATCTCATAACATCATTGTTTACATGTATCATAAATGTACTGCTTTTGTTTGGAAAGTGAAATAACTCATTTCAAAAGGACAAAAGTTGAGCTGGGTATGTGCCCTGTGGCACCATGCAACAAACATTCCTTTCGCTTTACATTTCTTTCTCTCTTACTTTTTTTTTTTTCATAGGCTCAGGCTTTCTTTTAAAAAAAGAAGTTTTTATTGTGTAATAAAGATTTCTTCTTGGACACTGGCTCGTAATTTCATAACTCATTGTTGACTGAATGAAGAAACAAGTGACATTTCACTGGGAAGTAAATGGAAGATAGAATGTTGAGTGAAAGATTGGAGCAGTTTTTAAGGCCATTTGAATCTATAACATGTACAGTTCATGCAAAGTCACAGGTTTACGTTGGGTTTTTTTCAGTTAAATGAAACATACCATCAGTAAAGGATCTCATGTTGGTCCGGTTTGTCTTTTTTTTCTTTCTCTCCTGTTCTTTTAAAATGATCTTTATAAAGCTTTATTGGCAGGGTATGACTTTTCATTTCTTGGAAAAGGGGAATTTGGCAGAATTTGAATGCTGGGAAATAAAGGCAAATTTCAAACACTCTGTGGCCTGTGTGTTTATATATATATATGTGTGTGTGTGCACATGCGTGTTTGTGTGTGTGCGTGTGTGTGTTAGTTACATGTTCCGTGTGTGTGTGTGTGTGTTTAGGGTGGTTATGTTGGGGGACATAGTGACTTGATTGACTTCTCCTTGAAGATTCATCCAGTGTGTTGTGAACAAGTTGGACCTGGCAGGGCCCAATCCGCTCCAGGTAGCAGGATGCATGCTGGGTATGCTCATCTCGACCATCCCACCAGCCATAGCTTGCCATCTCGTTTACAAAAAATGGAAGGTATTTTTTAATGAGTGCTCAAGATATTCTTCATGGGAAGGAAATCTGTACCAATGCTAACATCAGGGAATAAATCCCCTTGAACAGATACCTCAGCAAAAACTTAAATCCATGCTCTTGGTTACCACAAGTTCAATGCTCTAACTAGGCTTTCTTGCCCCTCAGAGAAGAGAGCCAATGCATATATAAATTTATACTCTATCTTTTTTGTGTGTTCTGGCCCTACCCTAGAGGCCAAGAAGCTCTATGGTGACTTGGAGAGGACCTTCAGCATACTCTTGCCTTCATTGCACTTGTTGAGACTAAATTTTCCATGTCTAAGAAAAAGCAACAAAAAACCCCACAAACAAAACAAAAACTGACATAAAAAGTTATCTATAGTATATATATACCCAATACTGGCTTTTAAGAAAGTTATTCCACTGACTTTAGGAGCTGTAATACTAGGCGATACATGGCCTGGGTGTTAACATCAATCAAATAGTCCATTTGGATACCTTTCATCCACTCCTTTCCCCCCCCTCCTTATTCCTCAGCTAGATCTCAGAGGGTCCCTATGTTGAGATTTTGCATATGTGACTTCCTTTACCCACCACTGAGGTAGCCACATTCCGACTTCAGGGATGGTGTCTATGCACAACACCTGTGTGCATGTGGTTGTTTTTTTTAAATGCCATCCGTTCCTACCGACATGAAATGGCCTACTCTTCCAAAAGGTGGAATGGGTTTTTAATATGTGCACAAGATGTGGTGTGCATTTGCACACAGGACCTCTGTTCATAGTCTCATATGAAAGATTTTGGGGGGAGTGGAGTCAGCACAGATGTCAATTCCAGGGTAAAATCCCCTGAAATAGGCATCTCCGTGATGGCTTGATCCCGGGCCTTCAGATCACTAGCGCAACCCACACTAGGCTATTCTGCGCCCCATTTTTCTAATTTTGTTTTGTTAAGTCTTCAAAAAGTAGAGTCACAGTAGTAGAATATGAACTGACACTTTTTTCATAACTCAGATGGGAACTGCATTTGCATAACACAAGCTAAATATTTAGTTTTCAGTATAAAACTCAATAATTTTCTTTTTTCAATTCTCTATCGTATCTAGATGTCTTTAATCTGTTATTTCTTGTTACTAAATTCATGATGCTTAGATAGAGCAGAATGAAGTGGACTGTTCCTTCTTTGGTGAATTTGGTCCTGGGGTGCAACGGTACAAGAACTGATCATTGACTTTAGCTTTGAGTTTGACTCTTCCAGTCTATGCATTCATGGTCCATGCAGGAATATTGCAAGCTATTTTGGAAAAATCCTGCTTTAAAAATGAAGAGAAAAATATCAGCAATATGCCAGAATTTTCTGTTATAGGGCATACCTAAGCACATAATAGTTCCTAGCACAACAGCTGTCACAACACTGAAGAGGTTCCTTGAACATGAATTTTGAAATTTGTTAAAATCAATCATAATTATGATATATGAAAATCGATATTAAGATCATTTGTTTTATCATTGTTGCTGTGGATGTTTTATTACCAACGTCACTACTAACATTGTAAATACATGTTATTCCCTGTCAGCCTTGTTGCTTCCACCAAAACAAAATCACGTGACATTTGCATAATTTGTATGTTGCGATTGCCTCCTGCCTCGAGTGACATGGGAGAAGCTAAAGTTTTATGCCGCTCAATATAGGCCTAAACTGTCTTTCGTTCCATCACTTTGGGGGTGTGAGTTCGGGGTAGTTACCTAAATACCAAGAGGAGGCCTGTGATGGTATTACAATACTTTCGATGACATAATGTTACTCCACCTTGAATATAATTATTATCGTTTCAACAAAACAGGTCAAATCAAGATTGTACGGTTGCTACAGTCAACGAGCTTTTGTTTTGTGTAAGTTTTTATAGTTTAACGTTCAGGACTGCTACAATGCTAGCAGTTTTGACACACCGTGCGCGGTGTTGAGTCAATGATCTACCGCTTTCTTTGTGCTTTGCCACTGGGGCATCCGAGAAGCATGAGGGTCAGCTAGGTTGTTGACGCATCACCACACGCCCGGATTAGGAAATGACGTCATGAGAGATACCGAAGCAGGCTTGTGACATCCACAGAAGTCAAGATAGGCCTACCGTGAAGAGAAAATTAGCAGACGACTGAGACCCGTTGTTTGTTTTTGTCAGGATTTTTAGAAAAGCCTCTCATATAACAGACACCACCAATCACGGTTGAATGCTTTTGTACAAAGTGTAATAATGGCAAAGAAAACGTATGATCTTCTCTTCAAATTATTACTCATCGGCGATTCGGGAGTAGGCAAAACCTGCTTATTGTTTAGGTTTTCTGATGATGCCTTCAACACAACATTTATTTCAACAATAGGTAAGTTCTGAAGTGTATGATTAAACTAGAAATGAAACACTCGTGTGGGAATATATATATTCAATGAACAAAATGATAACATTTAATGATGCATGTTCTGCCAGGTGTGTTGCATGACCAGTGATTTTCATCATAATAAATTTTTAGGCCTAGATCATGATATTCTGTTCTAGAAAAATGACTCACTGTCACAA
>JAUZNI010260823.1:0-11535 GCA_034780235.1 Concholepas concholepas | reverse complement strand
TGTGTGTGTTTGTGTGTGTGTGTGTGTGTGTGTGTGTGTGTGTGTGTGTGTGTGTGTGTGTGTGTGTGAAAGCATGCTAGGTAAAAGGAGAAAAATAGTAACAAAGAGAAAAACAACATAAAGAATTTTTGTTTTAACCTGAACTTCAGCTGCTGACACTTACTCAAACTTCATTTCATCGTAGCTTCGGAAAGCAGTCAAAGAATTGGGCACATAATGTACTCACTGAGAGTGAGACATAATCATAACAACCAATGGCAGAGACAATAAAACTGTTTCAGCCACTGCCATTCAAAATTTAATTTCCAAATTTCCTTTCAGGTCTCTTCTAAGAAAAGCTACACAGCTACTATCCAGCATAGTCTAAGCACAGCAATTCAAAAAACTCAATATAAGCATCATACTTCTCTCTCATCTCAGACAGATGACCTCTAATTAGAGTCCAAATGAACAGCACAGACACACCAATGCCTTATAACCTCAGACACAAATCAAGAGCAAAAAATCTGTACAAAAAACTCATTCTGCAAGAGAAGCGCTCACACCAACAGAACGGAACAGTTAAAAAACAAACAACACACACCACACACACACAAAACAAAAGGTGACACATCACTACTAGAAATACAATCCAAAAATGACTCAGAGAAACCTGTGTTGACTACAAGAGGTAATAATAATAATAATAATAATATATGGAATTTATACACAACACAAAGACTATAGACTTGACAATCCTGTTCCATCTCAATCACAGACAGACAGACAGGCAGACAGACAGGCAAACACACAGACAGACAGACAGACAGACAGATGGGTTCACCTGTTGGGAGGCCTGCTGGAAGCTGTCTCCTGGAGGTCGGGGCAGTCCCGGGGAGAGCAGACCCCCCATCCCAGGAGGGGGCTGCTGCTGCTGCTGTGCCAACGACTGAGGAACCGGGAACCGCACGGGCCCAGCGTCCCCTGGGGGAATGCGAGGATTGAACCCTTCCCCTCCTTCTGGACGTAAGGGACACACAGCCCAATCACCACAAGAGTTACATCAGGGTTCACAATAATGATGGGAGAGAACATTCATTGTTTGCATTAAAAATAAACGAACAAAACAAACCTGTCTGCAGTTGCAGTAGTTTACAACTTGCATTGATCAACATTTCGCTTCATGTTATTTATTGTCCAACCAAAACCACAAAGGCCATATCAGGGCTGTTACCGGATTCAATTTTAGCAACTTCAATAACGTTTACTTCAAGTTGTTACAAAAAAGCAAAACACAAAAGCAAAAAAAAAAAGGATATTTATAATGAACACTTCAATGTCCAAAAATATACACAAGAAAAATGCCATACAGGGAAACAACTCTGCAGAATTAATGGCTATCCTGTGCACATCAAGTTGCACACAGACTAACACACACACACACCACACACACACACACACATACACACACTAAATCATTAGCTTCAGGGCACTGAAACCTTTTGCAATAGCTAATATATGAAATTTTTAAAAAGCATATAAACTGAGCTGAAAAAGAGACTTAATGCTATCCTCACAAAACAATACAAACTAAATTCATAAAAATTCAAGAAGACAGAATCAAAGTGCTATTTTTTACAAAAAAGACCGAGGTCAAAGAAAGACAGTAGTAGAACAAGAAAAAAGGCAAGGACACCCATGGATCTCAAAGAGGTGTATTTGAACTTACCGTGCGGGAAGTGTGAAGGATGAGATGGCCGCACCATGCGATGGTCCATGGGCATACGCTCTGGGGGCATCCCTGGTCTTACGTCTCTGAACACTGGCAGTGCCCCTGTAAAACACGTTTGATTTATATATATCAAAGAGAACTCTGTAGTGTGATACCTAGGTACACATGACATATCACGTGTAGCAAATATCACAGGAAATATGTTTAGATGAAAATATACAAGTTTTTAAGAATATACAATTTTTAAATGATATGATAATGGGCTTCCATATTATACACACATGCACGTATGCAAGTGCGCACAGGCACACACATTCATAACGAAAAGTTATGGTCCTTGCCAAAAAAGCTTCTTAGAAAAGGAATGTTCAGAACATTATTTCGATGAAATGGTGTACAGTCAAGTTGTTCTAGTTGATATTTCGGCGTCACTCATTGACCGTCCAGTTTTGGTATGAAAATTTCTTTAATAAGTTAGTTCTTCAGTTTAAGTTGTTTAAAGCGATATGTTTCTACACAACTTCAATGTTCACTGGCTGGTTGTCTGGTTTTTTTCCATCCATTTTCTCATCATAAGAATGGTTTTTTTTCCCACTCTGATGAACAACCCCTTCTCTCTCTCTCTCTTTCTCTCCCTCCTCTCTCTCCCTCCCTCCCTACCCCCCCCCCCCTCTCTCTCTCTCTCTCTCTCTCTCCTTCCCTCCCTCCCTCTCCCTCTCTCTCAAACGCCTTCTCTGATCTTACAATCTCTTTCCTCACTGTCTAATAACACAAACACTGGAAAAACACAAAAAACCTGAAGAACAACACTACAGGCACACACACTACAGGGACTTTCTCACCTGGCATTCTGGGCATCATGGAGACTGGAGGCAAGCCAGCAGGGGGTCCTCCCATACCTGCTGCTGCTGCTGCTGCTGCTGCTGCCTCCTGCTGCTGCTGCTGCAACCACTGCTGGTGAAGAGGGTGTCCCGCCGTGCCCAGCTGCTGCGCGGCTTTCTGCTGCATCCGCAGCTTTGTCTGCTGACCCAGAATCTCTCGTAGTTGTTGGTGGGGGGTGGGAGCGCCCCCTCCCTCTTGCCCGAGAGCTGCCTCCCCTGTGGCTGGCCCACCAGCGCCCTGACAGTCACACACACTCTGCACTCACTCACCAGGACTGGGAGGAGGAGGAGGAGGAGGAGGAGGACGAGGAGGAGGAGGAGGAGGACATGACCTGAGAGCTCTGCTACAGCCACTATGACGCTACAGCTGCTATGACGACGACTTTCCACTAGGGAATTTTCCCCGCTTTTTTTGTTAAGCATTGTTAAAAAAATTACTATGGAGCATCTTTTTTTTTTTGCATCTTCAAATATAATGTTTTTTCTTACTTTTTCGTTGTTGTTTTTTTGCTGGAAAACTAAGACTGAATGCTTCTCTTACAAATTGCAGTCATCTATAAGTGATTGCAGATTTTGATTTTGGTGGTGGAAAGATAATATGGATGAGGTGAGAAAAACCCCCAAAAACCCACCTACACTTATGTAACTAAAAGAATGAAACTAAAAACACAAAAACCTGACAGTACACCGAGTTCACTGTGCTAAACAAACAAACCTTGGTTCTATCTCTGTCAGTATAAACCTAAAATGGCCTGCAATCCCACCATGACCATTTTATTCTGTTGTGAAATGTCAAGTCTTTTCCTAGTAATTTGACCTGCATGGGGCAAAAATTACAAGAAAATAGAAAGGAAAATAGGACAAAACTAAAACTCAAAACAAATAGGGGAAACCCTGTAAAGTGTGATTTGCTTAATAAACAGAAGTTGACACACTATCATCACATGACAGTAGTATAAGTGTCACTATTATGACTCGCAGCAAAACTCCTTTTTTTTTGTTTTCAGAGAACATTCATTTACATGTTTTGAATTTACCCAAAAATTTGTTTAGAAAATGTCATTATTGTGTCTGACAATTTGTCAAGTCCTTCAGAAATCACTGCCCAGTAATTATAATACAGGACCAGTTTCTACACCTCTAGACAAAAAAAAAAAAAAAAAGGCGAAAAAATTCACAGAACCACACAAGAACAAATGAAGAATGGAAGTATGTATATACACAAGCTGTCAGTGCTCTCCCTGAGACAACATGTGCATAGCCATGACTGTGACAACCTCAGTGAAAATGTCAAAGGCAGCATGCAATACACAACAACATCTAGTATCATCAGTCTGACTGACCACCAACGGCCAGATTCGTTCAGCAAGTACTGGTTACGTTCTCTCCCTCAGGAAACTGCATGTTCATAACTATTATAAAAAGGAAACCAGAACGGCTCAAACCAAAGCATGTTCCAACCCTTCTTCGTCACGCAAATTCTGAACAAATTTACAACGGTTTTGTTTGAAACGAACATATGCCTTGATACAGAAATAGGACTAAAAAGGCAGTTGCTGTCACACACCAGTGGTTTTCTCTTGGTTTATGAAGCCTAGCCACCTCACTTGACCCTGATTTCACTGTAGGATGTCAGTATTTGTAAAGGCTGCATTTTTACCCTGCCACTCAAAATCTATTTTCAACTTGGCAGCTCGTGGTCAGCACATTTATTCCGAGGTTTTTTTTTAAAAAGGAAAAAAAAGATATGATGTCTGTGTAAAGAGCAATCCACTCATTTACATATTTCAAGAAATCAGTGACAAGAAAACTGTTGAAAACTGCTTCTTCCTTCATTATTTCCAGAGAAAAAAAAAAAATTATTCAAAGATGAAAATGTGCTTTAGCTGGAATCAAACTATCTTCTGATATTGGGTTTAAACCTGCTTCAGTCGAAATGACTCCAGAATGTTATATTCCTACATTGTCATCCTCAACTTTCATAAGCAATATAGTCAAATACTTGAAATTCTAATAACCTTTAGACATAGACATTTGAAATCACAGCTGCACTGGACAGAAATTTCAATGATCTCTGAGGTGAAACTATGTGCATGATCTTAACAGTCAAACTCTGTGTCGACCTGTCAAATCTATATATTACTCTCTGTTTGGGTTTCCATAAACATAAGGCCAAATAAGCATAAAATGATTTCATTACTCATCTGGAGACAAGTGGGAGATTACAAATGTAATAAAATATCAAATATGAGAGCCTTGTTAAAATGGAAAAGTACTGCTGTGTAAATGGCTGATGAAGACAGTCACACACATAAAATCATGTAAGTGACTTCACAAAATAACTCACAAAATCTAAGACTGTAGAAAACAAACTGTGCTTTTCCACTGAAAACTAAAACAACTGCAGGTAGGAAGGAAGGGGAGGGAATAGATGATCTCCCATGTCCGACAGGAGAAAAACATGGATGAAAGTGAACATTTTTCACGTCTCTCTGTTTCAAATGGGGAAGACCAGAGGAGGCAAAGAAAAGCTTGGAAAATTGAGTATTCTGTGGATACTTTTTCGTGGGGTAAAACAAAATGTATCAGACACACAATTTCCACTAGTGACATGACATGCAAATTTCTTGCTAAAAGTGTATGTGTCTAACATCCTACCAAAAAAAATTATATCAGCTACAGCTCTGTATTTGAACATGAGGGAAATAACAAGAGATATGCAAACAGCTGTGATCATTTCCTACGGTGAGAAGTAACACTTTCGCAAACAGTTCAACAGACAGTACACTACAGCAATAAACAAGAAAATGGTCAACGTTAACAACTCAAAACACACGTGTAGGTAAGACAGGAAGAACATCACCATCTCTTCAAACTGTGGACGGACACTGTTCTGTCTACAGAAACTAAAATCGCCTTTTTTCACTTGCAGTTGTACATCAAAAGCGTAGCATGCAGTTGTCAGTCCTACCTATAGCAATGTGAGAGAAAGTTAAAATGGCCCCCAAAACTTCTGTCCCCTTTAAATCATTAGCAGATACATCACATGCACCATTTTTATACAAAGGTACCGTTTCAATTCAATGACCCTGAATTTGTACCATTTTTAAGTTATGGGCAGTATATATAATACATTATACATTTTGTTACGGTTTGATACACATTGTGTAGCTCATTTTCAATCCCCCCCAACTCTCGTTTTTTGTCTTAAATTAACTGAAAGGGATTGAACAAATCAATGCCTCTTCTTCTCTCTCTCTCTTTGGATCATTACAGGACGTGAGACAGATTATTCAGAGAGGTCCCTGTTACCACAAGTAAGTCACACCTCTTCTGATCATTCTATCTGTCCGTCCGGTTTACAGGCTAAAAACAAATTCACCCTCCAGTAACAACAGGCTTCTGGTCTTCGTATATATCTGAGGGAGGGCTGTAGTAATAATGACAACTAGCCGGTGAGCTGGGGGATAGGGGTGGAGGTGGGAGAGGACAGGGTTGTCAACATTCACACACACACATTCACATTCACCATGCCAAGGCCGAGCACAGGGAAGGCAGCATCTCCGCACAATGACCAACATCTACTGCCTGCTACTTCACTGGTGTCACCCATACTCCATACACAGAAGATCTACACACTTCACTAAACTAACTCACATGATAACGTAGGTAATAATATGCGCAATGTTATACAGAAAATGACTAGATTTTCTGGTTTATTGGTCACAATGTCAAATATAAGCCGCATCACCTGAATGTTAGAAAAATTCAGAATAATTCACTGAAAGCCATATTCAAATCATTAATCGTGTAAAACCAACACCGAAACCTAAAGTATTTTGATTGTTTAAATCCCCTCACAGCAAGTAATATACATCAACAAATGTTTTCAAAACACAGTTTCATATTACTAGAAATGAAAGTATATTCAGGAAATTTTTTTTTTTTAGAGATAATGATGTACCAAATTTCTACTGCAACAATTTTTTATGGGAAGCCAGGCCTTCAGCTTCAGACTGCTTTCAATTCAAGATGACGGACATTGTCAGCAGTTGTATAAAAACAACACACGTGCACAAATGAGCAGATGAGCTGGCAATACTGAACCAGATTTTGATGTGTGACACTTCTAACAGTCAAAATCAAGGAATGATATCCTTAAATATGCTTAAATACCGCATTAAAAAAACAACAACCACAAAACGTGCCCGATGAATCACAGTGGTTACAAGTTTTCACTATAAGACTACAGTGACACTGGTAACCACAGAAAGACTACTGCCATACATCAACTTATGAAAAATCTCCAGAAAATCAGTTCATAAGGCACCTTCAAGTCTACTTGTAAGCAGTCAGTAGTAGCTGATGCGGCTTATAAAACAGTGGCCAATAACCCAGAAAATAGAAACAACATATCAGTGAATGCAACTCACAACAATGCTACCGCTATAAATATTCCATTTAAACATCCACAACGAGAAATAAACCTACGACACTGGCTAGTGTCGTAAACTAACGTGTGACACCAGGAAGTTGCCGACAAGCTATCACAATACCCATTTCACCACAACAACAGTGTAAGATATCCATCATGACAATGCGTTGAACATTCAGGTGCATACACATAATGCATGTCATAACACACAGTGCTGCAAAATGTACAACACAAAAAATACGCATAACATCACATTCTGAAGTTTTAAGAATCATATACTGAAACTCTTCAGCGCATGCATTTCTTTCAAACCTGAACGGGCTAAGCACAAAACAAAATCAAAATTAAAAAATCAGATTAAAACCCCACCAACAAGAGGCAACTACATTAAAGAAGAACAACAACAAAATGTTAGGACACACAACTACGACCAGTTTTAGCAAAACAGAAAAAAAGCTTATAAAAGACATTCTTCTCTACAACACCAAACAATCAATCATCAGTTAATTCAATAATGAGAGAAACTGCTTTCTGGTGCTTGAGTGTGTGCATGCATGTGTACGCCTGTATGTGGATGTGTTACCAAGCACAACAAATCCATGTATGTCTACAAGTACTTCTTAGTTAAAAACTAGTCATGTCCTTTCATTGTGGCAATACTTATCTGTCAAATATCATAAATACCTGTTCAAACGTCAAAGAATCTAAAATCTGTAATTTCATATTAATTTTCTGAATCTGCAAACTCATGTTTTATCTCTTAAAGTCTGATAACACATCACTGAAGTTAACTCTGTAATCTACATTACATGGTTTATTTAAAAAGTCTAAAACATATAGAATACACTGATGGTATGCCACTACAAAAATTTGAAAAAAAAGAAAAAGAAAACCAACAAAACGAACAAAAACAATAAAATAGTAATAACAAAGCAATGAGCAATAAATCTTTAAACATTTTCCTATCAGGATAATTTCGATATGTTTCGAATAAATCAAGTTTTCTCTTGCACATGAAAAGGCGGTGCATAAAAATCTGTGTTCTTTTCTTTCTTCTTCTTCTTCTTTTTAAATTTTTTTTTTATAATAGAGTAACTATATTTATCAGTCACACTCAAAAACAAGTTAAAAAACCCTGGGCAATAACTAACATGGCTAAATCTAAGAGGACAGTTTTGTTAATGTAAGTGACCATTATCATAAAGAATGTCGCCTAAGATGTCTACTGAAAGCTCTATATAATGGTTAAAAAGTAAAAAGAAAATAAAAAAGTAGGGCAATGTTAATTTCATTTGACTCGGCCCCCCCCCCCCCCCCCCAAATCAAACCAAATCCGCCCCCGTAAAGCAGGTAAAAGCTACAACAATCCTCTACCTCCAATACTAACACTAGAAATAAACATGATATAAAAAAAAAGCCGCTTAATACCACTAGACACAAGTCAAAGGCAACAGAGGCTGTAGAAGACACAGCAAGACAAAACCACCCACTGCAGCAACACACACACTTTCCTGCGCTGCACAGCACAGCGCAGCGCAGCGCAGCACAGAAGTCCGACTACACAACAAACACACAGGCCAATGAAAAGGAGACACACTGCCAGAACAACGCTTTCTCATTTATCCTTCAAAACCATTTACTTTCTCAAGAACAACGCTTTCTTATACATCCTTCAAAGCAATTTACTTTCTCAAGAACAACGCTTTCTTATACATCCTTCAAAGCAATTTTACTTTCTTTCTTTCTTTTTTCCCCCCTTATTAATGGGCTTTCTGCTCTTAACAGGATCAATTGCTTATGCTTGATAAAGACTTAGATATAAAATTCAATACTAAGCGTTGTGTGTGTAGTTTGTTTTTTCCCCCCTCTGAATTCAATACTCAAGTGCGCTTGTTGTTTTTCAGCTATGTCAAGTCAGGATTCTGACCTTTAACTTACACCCTAGAAGTCAATAGGGTTCAAGACCTTGCCCTAACTATCTGCTATACAAAGTTTGAGGATACAAACACAGTCAATGTCTAAGAAGTAAGGGGATTTTTTTTGTTTTTGGTTGGGTTTTTTTTTGGTGTGATATGATTTACTTTGACTAGGCACCTTCACTTAAGTCATCTGAAAAGATTATTTAAACAGAAATTGGCTTCATTACTGCTTGTATGCTAAAACCACACCCCCTCCAAAAATAACAAACAAACAAACAAATGCTGTTTTTAAAGTACACACACACACACACACACACACTCACTCACGCACTCACACACACACATGCCTACACGCGCGCGCGCGCGCTCGCTCGCTCGGCTCACTCACTCACACTCTCTCTCTCTCTCTCTCTTTCTCTCACACACACACACACACACACACGCACCCACACGCACCCACACCCACTTGCACTCACTTGCACCCACTTGCACCCACACATCCTGGGTGATAACACACAATTAAAAAAAAAAATAATTAAATGGTTGATGAGTAAAAATGAGCCACAACAAAATGTACGATGCCACCACACAAACTCATGCAAAGACTCTCCCCAAACCAACATCTGAGGATTACCAATGTTAATATTCAAAACAACAAATTCCAATCTTTCACTGTTACTCTTCCTTACCCTGACATAAAGGGAGACTGGCTGACTTTTTATGTATGAAACTTTATATAACGCAAATTTGTTAGTAAAGCCTTCTTTTTTTAAAAAAAATCTTCTTTTTTTTTTTTTTTTAGTAAAGTCTATTAATGATGAACGGCACACAACAAATGTATTTAGGTTTCTGTCACGCGTTTTTCAACACTGCAATGAAAACTGGTTACAAATACAGGAAAACGGTTTCCCCTTTCATTGGCTTGTGTGTCTGTGTGTGAGTGTGTGTGACGGAGTTACAGCCCCTTCACCACCACCGGCACCGCGTGTGCAGACGAGGGAAGTGTGTGTGTGTGAAGCAGGAGGAGACCACAAGCTCCACTTACCACACTAGGGGGCGCTACAGAGTAGGGCCAGGGTTGCGGCCCATGAGGACCCAGTTTGAGTCGCCGCGAGGTGAGTGCAGGCTACATCAGCGACATCACACCACCACAAGGACAGAGAGACAAGAGGCCACAGAACCAATCAGAATCAAAGCTACTGAGACAGCACACAACTACAGCACACGCTCGCTAGCTACAAGAAGACAAGAGCAGAGAGAACAGGTGCAAAAATACCCTTTAAAAAAAACCCAAAATAGACTTCTCTTTATAACCACCCCTTGATCTATCCCTTAATTTAAATATCCGTTGACCCTAAGATAGCTTTTCAAGCCCATCTCTTCAGTCCCTCTTCTTAATTCCACAAAAAATTATAGCACTTATCTCATCCTACCCGTTTTTACAACGAATCTTGTGATTGCTTTTCGAATGCTACCCAGCTTTTCACATGCTACTCAGCTTTTCAAATGCCACCCATCTCCATTCTTCATTCCCGCTTTATTCTTTATACATTCCCACTGGCTACAAGAGACAGAGCAGTGAGAATGAAAGTGGAAAGACCTTTTTATCATTTTCATGACGAATCTTCCCCCTCTCTCTCCCCAAAGTAATATATAGCCAAAGATAGCTTTTCATGTCCAACCCTTCAGCGCCTCTCCTTAATTCCACATAGAGTAAAACAAAAAATCTCATCATCCCCCTTTCCCTATGTCACAAATCCTGTGGCTGTTTTTTCAAATGCAACCTCCATCTTCATTCTTCATTCCCTGACTTGAACACTGTTCAATAAAACAGATCTTGTTGTATTGTCTTATGCAGCTCATGGCTGCTTATGGTATATATATTCATCCCTTTACCCTTCTCCCAAACTTCTTTGAACACAGACTTTTTTTTTTCCAAATATGTCTGTTCATCCTTCCTATCAACTAAGAATAAGGAATGGTTTTTCTTTTCAACATATCTTTTCACCCTTTTTGAGTACTTCTCACAAAAGGGTGGGGTTGTGGTAGATCTCTTCATTCCTTGTGTAAACTTCTCAGAAGAAGGATCTTTTTTAAAAATATCCCCTCACCTTCTTTGTCTGCTCCCCAAAGCAAAGACTGTTTGAATTGTTTGAAGACTGAATACATCTCTTCATTCTTTGAATACATCTCTTTACTCTTTCTGTCACCTTCCCAAACCAAAGATCGTTTCTTTGACACATCTTTTCTCCTGTCCTGTCAATTTGATACATCTTTTCTCCTGTCCTGTCAATTTGACCTCTTTTCTCCTGTCCTGTCAATTTGATACATCTTTTCTCCTGTCAATTTGACACATCTTTTCTCCTGTCAATTTGACACATCTTTTCTCCTGTCCTGTATCATTTCTCCTGTCAATTTGATACATCTTTTCTCCTGTCCTGTCAATTTGATACATCTTTTTTCCTGTCAATTTGATACATCGTTTCTCCTGTCAATTTGATACATCATTTCTCCTGTCAATTTGATACATCTTTTCTCCTGTCCTGTCAATTTGATACATCTTTTCTCCTGTCAATTTGATATATCTTT
>JAUZNI010259712.1:0-11549 GCA_034780235.1 Concholepas concholepas | reverse complement strand
GCAGGATAACAGTAATGAACTAATTTTCATTTGCCATCAGGGGGTGGGTTCTCACAGACGGCTGGCACATCGTTACGAGAGAGACCAGCCTCACGATGCGTACAGTGAGGGGGGGGGGGGGGGGGTGCGTGTTGGGGAGAGAGAGAGAGATGGGGGGAGGGGGGGAGCCACAAGCGTTGCCAGTTTTTAATTACCAAACTAACCAGGAAAAAAGGCTACGTTCTGTCTTCAGACCTCACCACCCCCAGTCATACCCAGGCTTGTTTAGTCGTATTCTCAGAGCTGGCAGTTTACAGAGAGCTTATCAATGCCAGACCGCCGTAAGGTCACTAACCAGAAGGGCCCTGCACTGCTTTGAGTCACGTTGATGACACGTGTTCATTGCTGCATGTTCTGATCCTACATCACTAAGCTAACGAAGGCCCCTACTGCCGTCACTATTCGCATAGTCTTGTAGCCAGACGGAGTAAAGTACCCCACCTTTGGTGGGGATTATCACATCTTTCCTCCTGTCAATTTCCAGACCACGAAGGCTTGACACAAACTGACTACAAATACAGAAGTGAACAAGAAACCGAAACTAAGAGCAGCCGGAGCCACCGAATCAGAGACAGCTATCCTTTATTTAATGATGCTTGATGGTGATTGATGATGCTATGAAGGCGCACCAACTCTGATACTACTTGACTGTGCTGCAATTTACGATTCCCTCCCACCATAATTATTATCATATCCTAACAAAAAATCTGTTTCTCTTTTGTTTTGTGTTGGGGGGGGGGGGGGGGGGCCTTTCTTTTTTTAGGGGGCAGCAGGTGTTTGTTTTGTTTATGTTTATTTGTTTGTTTCTTTGGTTGGTTGGTTGGTTGGTTGGTTGGTTTGTAGATTTATAAACATACTGTTAAGATAGGCATTTATGAAAAGGTACATAATAAATAGGCAAACAAGAAAGAAGAGACCGCACTTTGAAGAGAATTCTGCAGGATTTTTTCCAGTTCAGTTACTGCACATAATGATGTTAAGAATGTTCAAAACCAGGCTTTACCCAAAATGATAACTCAATAAATAAATAACCCTATACGGAGATGTCCAAAACTAGCGATGAAACACCAAAAGCTCCACAACAAACTGGCTATTTCAACCCATGGCACACCACAACCACCCTTCTACCCCAGTCCCTCTCTCCCTCCCCACAGACAGAAGCAGGTGTGTATTGAGCTCCTCCTGACTGACATGGCCATGTCAGTGGCTAACAACGTTGTCATTATATCAATTCTATTTTGAAACCGAAGCACAGCCCGGAGAGTAAACGATGAAGGAACCACAGGGACAGAATGGACCAGTTTCCCCTGTGGGGATGCCGGGAGTCTGTCGGTAGAAAAAAAATAGTATCCCCACTTTCTGGAAGTTCTGTGCTAGGAATTCCCTCTTTACTATCCCTCTCTCTGTTTCTGCCTTGTTCCTTTTCTTCCTGACACCCCCTTTTTGTCTTTTTTTTCTGCTTTTGTTGTCAATTCTCCTGCCTTTTTTCTAGAAAGACTTAAGATATCACAATTCTCTCCCACGCTGAAGTCCGATGACTTTTCAGGCGCTTAACGGCAGCGCAACACATTTTTGCTCATATGACAGACAACAGTAGTTGCTGTCTGAGCGTTCAACAAAGAAGTTTGCCTGTAAGAGTGGACTACTTCAGAATCTTAAAAGGGGCAGCTCTGATGTTTATGTGGGTTCTTTTACTTGTGCTAAATACTAGATATGAGATCTCAGTTCATCACCTCACATCAAAAGGAAGTTAGTATAAGGACTACTGCCTATCGGCTTGTTGAATCAGGAGGGAAAAAATCTGACTCGGGATTGGAACACAGGATATCTTAGATTTTTGACAGGTGTGATACTTCCAATGCAACATACCACATACTCAAAGTGTGTATACTGGCATTCAGCAAATGCCTAAGTAAGCATAACTTTACATCACAACTGCTGTCCTGTCCCATGATCAAGCTATAATGGGGGAGAGGGAATTTTGGGGGCAGGAAGGAAGCTGAATCATTTTACCCCTCACAAAATTATTGACCCCCTTCCCCCAGAGGACACAGCCATTCTGCTTAAATTCTTCAGCCCCAGGATACAAACAAGCATATAAAAAAGACATGAAATGCTTCAAAGCAATGGGAAAAAAATGCATATAAAATGCCATATGGGCAGATAACACTTCAGAATGAGCATCCCTTGACAGACGCATTAGCCGAGTTCTTAAGACCGTTCAACTTTAATCCCATGGGTCATGAAGTTGTGGGTTTGAATCTCAGTGGCGTCTGCTGAATTAAGGGTGGTGATTTTTACAATCTTCCAGGTCAACTTCAAGTGCAGACCTGCGAGTGCCTTAATTTCCTTCGTGTATATCCATATGCAGAAGATCAAATCTGCACGTTAAAGATCCCGTAATTCATGTCAGCGTTCAGTGGGTTATGGGAACATGAACATACCCAGCATTCCCCGGGGAAGTCGGACTGCGGCTACCTTCATGGTGGGTAAAAACGGTCGCATACACAAAATCTCACCATTGGTGAACCTGGGAACTCTAGCCGGGGAACAAAAAAAAAAAGAATGAGTATCCTGTGCCCATCCCAGTGTTTGCAGTTTCACTGCCTGGTTGCCAGAACAAAACAATACAGAACAAAACGTCATATAATGTGTTAAAATGTTGTTCAATTCGCTTGACAAAAAGGCAACAGAATGGACCAGAAAGGCAGAAATAAGCAAGAGATAGGACAAAAAGAAAAAAAAAAGACAACAGAGAGAGTGGCAGAAAACAGGAAACTTCTAACAGAATTTGCAGACGGTAGGGGATATTATTTATACTGAAAGAGCCCCTGTTAACCGAGGGGTGAGCAATTCTTGAAAAAAAAAGTATGGAGGAATAAGCAACAACAGAACCAAAAGACAAATCACAAATGCCACCGCTCTGAGGAAAAATGGGCCTGGACAAAAGATGAGGCAGCAGCAGTTTCAAAGAAAAATAGTCTACCAAGAAATGGAAGCAAAGAAACTTGCAGAAGCAGCAGAGATGAAGGGATTTATAACCTCGCTTTCTGTCAAATGAAACATTTATGCTGCCTTTGCACCAGAATTTACATATTGTCATTTTCTGTGCGAGATCTACACATCTGTGCAGGCATGTACATGTATCTGTGTGCTATGTTTGTATGTACAAATACTTAAGTGGGTAATGTTAACAAGCTTTTTGTAAGATATTCAAGGCAGACATAGAGTGGGTATTAGTTTCAAATAATATCTGATTTAATGTGATACATTTATTTAATATTTTAGAGGGGGGGGTCCCGTCTTATCACTTGCTTTTTCCGATGTTAATTTTTGTTCTTTCTATTTCTCCCTTTTAGGAATACAATTGATATATCCCTCTTTAGGGTTAGGGCAGGATATAAAAAAAGATTAAAAAACCGTACGTGTTTATCTATTATCCTCGATAAATAAGATTTTTAGTTTGAATAAAGATAAAAGTGTTTCCATAACCTATAGCAGTTGTTGCAGAGCAAGGCGTCAGAGACCTCGGCTTATCTAGGGGCCAGCATTTTTAGGGTGGCACCCATTTCCTCTCCCTTGGTGCTTCATCTTTCCTGTCCCTAAAGAGGGCATGTACCCATTTACAGCTGGGTGAACTGGGGGACTGTACTGAAGCCAAAGCACACGAACGGTCACCCATCCAAGAGGTAAACAATCAATCCTGCTTAACCTTAGCTAGGGGAGAGCAAGCGTTCTGACCACTGAGCTAAACCATCCCCAATTTTAATACCCTTTGCCAAAATATCAAAGACAAATACCCAAGCCTGGAAAATGTGGAAGAAGATATGAAGTGACTGAAAGATGCTGTGTCATGTCTCCATGGGAGAATCGTACAGACTGCGACAGTTAGGAAGCTGTTCAGTTATTTTACTATGTGTTTAAATACCAATATTTCTCAGATTGGTATAGTTACATCACTTTTCACTTCTACTCCAGTGACAATCAATTCACTATTTCTAGACAACTGACTGAAAATGACATCTCTCTTACAAAGTATGTGTGCCTGGATCCTGTAAAATTTAATCCAAGCCACTGATAAACTGACAAACCATAAGAATAATTTACTTATGTCCAAACAGTCCTGTGATATTATGTACATGAATATTTCAAAAGCCTTTTGCCTAAAAATAGCCTGTAATGAGAAAATACAATGATTAATGATTAAGCAAGCAAAGAATAAATGTCATTAGCAACAATACATAACAGGTCTCTTGGTAAAAGCTATCTTAGATGCAAACATCTTGCCATTCGCAACAATACATAGCAACAAGAATGGCAGGTCTACTGATAAAAGCTATCTTAGATCTATGCAAATACCTCGCTTTTTTTTTTTTTATTAAGACAAACTTAAAATTTTTCACAAAATGATATTTATGATTAACAAGAGTCTACAAAAGTTGGATTTCTTCCCAAAAGTCTGTGGAAACATAGGATGGAATCAATTTAGTAACCAATAGAACTTGGTACAGAATAAAAGCATACTGCACTTCATTTTTAGACACCATTCATATTATGAGCAGCTAATGGTATTGATTGTGTGTTCACTCCTATCAACAATTTAACAGTTGCCTAGGATAGAACCACTGCCAACAAATCTGGACTGTGTCATTAGCTGATAATGCCATTAGGATTCATACATGTGCATGCACCAAATTGTCACTAGAATTTTGTAAATGCCTGCCACTTTTCCAGCAGCACTTTGACAGACACTAATATCAACTGTTTGCTTGTCCTGGCATCAAAGCACAAGTTAGGAGTGAAGTGCGAGACCACTTTGAATTGAGGTAACAAAACACACACACACGCAGATCTAGAGTTGCCACAAACACTGAGGTTTAACAGAATATGAAACTAACAACATATCTTGTATTCAGCCTCATGTTCACACACACACACACACACACACACTTTTAAATCTAAGTGTGTGCACATGCCTGTGCATGTGTGTGTGAGAGAGAGAGAGAGGGGGGGGGGGAGGAAGTGAGGGAGGGAGAGAGAGATTTTTGCTGTGTATTGTATTTTTATCGAGTCTATTTTATTGTAATGGGTTGTTGTAATGATGTTGTAGTTAAATTAAAATAATATTGATAAAGTTGTGTTTGTTCCTTGATAGATAGCTTGATGGAAAAAAAAGAGTAAATACATTCCTTATTCAATGTACCATCTGGAAATAAAACTTTGACTTTGACACACAAACATAAAGTTTGTAGAATAGCATAACTATTAGAGAAACAATCTAAAAGAATATATATTTTTTAAACACTTAGGCCTAACTGCTAACAATAGTAATATTAAAATGGGAGAAAATCTATTTACTATAAAGCCCATGGATATTAAGCACAACATAACATCAGAAAATTTAACATTTAAAGCTCTGACTGACGCATGATTAACCTAGGCCTAACCTTTTCATGTTTGGTAGGAGCTTTATTTTTTTTATTGATCTGCAAAGTGAAAAGGTAGGTTGTTTGATGTAGCCTACTGTTTATCTGGTCTGATCAGATATTCTTCTGGCCACAACTACACCGCCCACTGGCTTACTCAGTCGTCACACGCTATGCCTAGTCAGTGTCTATATACAGTGAACGGTACATCACATAAATATATTCAGATTCGGTTTGAGTAGGCCTAACAAGCAACATCGATGCCAGGACTGCATTGCAGGCCTGTGTAAAGAAGTGTTGACCTACTTCTCCTCGGTGACTGGCATTTTGTCGAATCGATGAATGTGCTGCTGTGTGATGTTTCAGTTTCTAGGGTCCTGTCGAATTTTGAAGATCGCTACTTTAGTACTCTGTCATTATATTACCTTTCCGCAAAGACTTAATTAACGCTAGTTTTTGTTACGCAATGATCGTACTATCTGGTTCGTCACGACATGAACGATGGCGGACATAATTATCTGCACTGACGGTGTGCTTCGCATTCCTGTCGTGAATTTTCGCCTCGAAGTGTGACAACCGTGATGTCCATTGCCAGTGTTTTGGTTTTTAGTGTTGATAGATTTAAAGGAAAAGTGTAAGGATTTCAGCTGAAAGCTAGGCCTACCGTCAAACATCTCACACCTGCCGGCAAATCGTCGGTGTTCGTTCAAGTTTGATCCCTTGATTTGCTTACTGCTAGGCTATTTTGGTGGGATAAAAAAAAAAAAGAAAGAAGGTAAACAGAATGAGTGGATAAGTTCCCATATTCAGAAAAGGATTTAAAAGCATATGTGGCAAATCTCTTATAAAACTGCCATGCCTCTATGAGACTGATGAATCCAGTCCTATCAACAACAAAATGATGAATGAAAGCACCCTCTAAGCACCCTCTAGGCCTATGACTGAATCGACCAGGTTGGCCACATTAGGCTCAGTCCCACCTAGGCCTAGGCCTACCTGTTCAGTTTGTGACAGGCCTGTTTAGTAAGACGATTCATAAAGACGCTTCAGATTTACAAGCTGGAAAAAGGTGCGAGTATCTGTTAATCATTGTTAGCATACCACTGATTTTTAATTTCTAATTCAGTGTAGACTGAACCCGTTCGGCAATAGGCTTACCGTGGAACAGGATGAATAATTTCAGTGAATCTCTTGAGAGCTTTCTGGCTGACCATGTATAAAAAAAAAATTAGAGTCACTTTTAAAATCACAAAACCAGTTAATTCCTGATAGTTGATTCAGTGTGATATAAGAAGATCCCTGATCAATTCTGGCCAAGACCAAACTTAGAATCTCTTTCTGTAAGTCAACAGTGCTATGGGCGAAAAGGAAAGGTCTATAGGCATAAGCTGTGTTAGAACCAAGAATCAATTTCAAAATCTTGTTGAGATCATAGGCTAGTTGAGTCGAATCTCAGTGCACGCAATGTGCCTCCAAGATCCTCCAAGATCGCCAGATGGACTGGATCAGGAAGCATTAATTTTTAGCCCAGTCCGTTGGTGGATCTCGGCAGCTTAAGGACTCACTGATACCCCCCTCAATCAACGTGTGGAAGTGAATATGAACGTCAAACTAAAATTGAAACAAACGTCAGAACAAAATATTGAATCAATCCTGCATCAGTCCAGACTACAGTTAGATCTAGACTGGACTTCACTTACAGTTAACTGATAGGCCCAGGCTAGATGGCAAATCAGATAATTATGCACTTCATAGTGATCTCTGGGCAGTTTTGGAGCTGTGACCAACTGAAGATAGTTATAATGACTCTTACTGATCTCTTGAGTTCAAGTCAACATTGTCCATCACTGACTCATAGCTCTTAAACACAGTCACTGGCTTAGACTTCTTTGCTTAGTGGGTCCAGCAGTAGTAAACAACCATATAGGCCTACATAGGCTAATGCCAGAATATAACAATTCAGTCATTACAGTTGTGACTGGACCACATAGTTGGGGGGGGGGGGGGGGGACACATTGCAAACTTTTGGGCTGAGGCTGGTACCGCAGTTTATTTGCGGAAACATCTTCAACTGTATCAATCGATGAATCGAGTGAATCTGATGTTCAGAAACCATATAGTCTTGGGTAAGGGGGGGGGGGGGGGGTAACCAGTAATTTTTTCAATCAATTAGGTTAACTGTTCCTTCATACATCGTAGGCTGTCAACTCTGCTGATTTATAACTTAGCTGTGAAGTTTGTGCAAATGATTTGATTTGGAAGGCTGTTTCCTGGTTTTGGAGTAGTAGTTTAATGTAAAAGGATTGACTATGTTAGTATCGTAGCAATCATGGAAAGCATGTTTTCAATGCACTGAGTCTCCTCTACCTTGGCGATGTTCCAGACTGGAAATTGGTTTAAAAGATTCTTCACAACCAAACTTACATAATTCTGTAATATGTTAAAAGTGTTACATATGTTCTGAGATATGGGGACTACTTTGCATTTTCACATTCTAACCATAAGGATCTATGAATTAGGGACATTCTTCATTCCTGCTATTTTATTGGGTACTTTGCCCTTTCATGACTATCAAAAAGAAGACTTTACCAACTTGCACACCCAAAACGTTTTCTTTAGTAGTTTCCAACTATCACATAGCTGTCATTTGGATTGCAACTTGCAAAATGATTTCACTATGCATCATAACTAGATCTATCTGCTTTAATTTGCCACTCTTTGGTTCACTAAATTTAGTAAACTAACTTATCTGTACTTTACCAAAGCAGTTTTGTTTCTCACTGATTTCCCCCACACTATGCCTAAGTATTATCAACAAATGTACAAATAAGATAGGTCCTAAAACACTGCCCTGCGGAACACCACTACTTACCTCTGAGTTCTTTGATCTTTCAAAGCCATCATCAGTACTGTGTTTTATCCTTAAGGAAACATGTTATCCAATACAGGTTGCTACTGATGCTGTAACCCTTCAATGTATGTAGAAGTCTCTCCAGAGGAAACTTTTCACAGAGGGGCTTATTGGTGGTCAAGATATTACTACAGGCGTGTTACTGTGCACAACCTATCATCAGCCAACCGTGCAATAAACATGCAAGTTGAGATTTACATAATCATGCCTACGTGTAGTAAAGACGTACTGGCAGTTTGACGAGTTATCTGTTGAATGTTGATATAAAGCATCTTTGATCTAACTTTCACAAATCTTACAGCTCATCCACCTTCAGACGTCAGATTGCTTAGAAAGTTACAGTCAACGAAACTTGTGAGATAGTTGCAAACAGTGACTGTACGAATATTGCTAACTGTCAAAACAACTGGACAGGTCTTAACTGTGACCCCAGTTTGTGATCATGTAATTAATGAATAGGCACAAACCAAACCACTTCCTGATGTGAAGACACTGTGTAAAAGTGTACTTGTACTCGTGAGGCAAATCACGTGTGTAGTATTTTTCTCTTTAAAACATCAAGGCTATCGCAAGTTTAACATAATTCGGTGTATAGGCTCCTCTTGCCTGATGCTTTAGAGAGTTTATGTCAAGATTTTGTCCATGTTTATTCGTGCGCAATTTTCGTCATGGCTTGCCTTCAGTTACATCTGGGGTTTTTTGTTCTTTTTACAATGTTGCCACTGTTGTTTATCCAGATGAAAATTTGATGCCCCAAAATATTACCAAAAGATGGGAAAACATTTCAAATAAAGTAAAATTAAAATGGAAACAACTGGCCGGCTGTCCAAAACTGAATAAAGTTGTCTATGTTGCATTGCATAACTGAGATATTGCTAGGTAAATTTGCTCGACATAAAATGACAATAATATACTGTGGCGGGACCCTCGCACGTCACCAGCAGACATGTGTCAGTTCTGCAGCACCGAGATAAACAGTGCAATGTCCGTATAATAGTAGGCCTATCGGCTGTGAGCACTACCTCTATCGCTGCTCTTGTCAGGCCTTAGCCTAGCGATCTTTTAGGCTATAAGCTCAGTGGGTCCCACTTTGCGTCCCATTCGTAATAAGTAACAGGTTCGACTCCCAGTAGGCTAGCCTTGGCCCAAATTCTCAGTGAAAATCTGTTGCCACTTGCACTTTCAGCTATCCATCATCACATTGTTGGCTGGTGGTGCAGCTTGTGAGAAAGAGGCCCCTTCAGATCTTGTCAACGGATCCAGCTCCAGCCAGGCTGCCTCTGACAATCATATCAGGCTCAGCTGAAAATGGCAGGCATTGAAGCCATTGCAGAAGCCCTGCTGTTCCTCAACAGTATCGAATAAGAAAAATCGTGATTGAGAGCAAACGGAAACGTAACAAAACGTTAACTGGCCAGTCACATTTTCTAAACGAGCCTAAGTAGGCCTATGCCAACATCAGGCAGTTTTAAGGTCTGAGTGCTTTGACTTTCACTGTCAAAGCAGTCTAGCCTAGGCCTAGTCCAACCAGCTTTGACGCCTAAGTCCCCTAGGCCTTTGATGTTGTAAACTGACACTTTCAAAACAATTTGTGAAAAAAAATTGTTTGGATCGATGCCGCAACTCAAGTACCAAAATGTGTATGATAGAAGAGAATGCAAAGACCAGTCCGTGCTTTTCACGAAACGATATAGCCTAGCCTATCCGACAAACATCGACTACGCTCAAATCTCAACCCGGCAGCTAGCCTAGCCTACACTGGCGTACATTGCACTGCGGCGGACTTTGGTCCTGTTGACTGCGCTTTAACATTGACGCATATAATTAATACTGGAAGTTTCGGCAAGTTGCATCGCAGCTTTTTAACATAGAGGAGAAAACTATCATCGATGTATAGGAATGGATTATAATATCACTGAATGAAGTGAAAAATCTAAACACAGCCACCACATTATGGGTCTACATTCCGTTCCGCGCATTAGGCTAGCCTAGCAGACGAAGTTTTACTGGGCTAGGCTAGGCGTTCCTACCAACGTAGGCCAGCAGGCTGCGGACAAAAATCGGTAAACAGGAACTTGTCATTGAAGGTAATTATTTCTGCGATTGTCGTATAACGATGTTTGTTCTTTATTTGCCATTGAAAATATAAGGTCATTTGAGAAACTTGTCGGTGTACAGATTGCAGCGATCGTTAGTTATTTGGTTTGGGGCAGAATTGTCGTCTGGCTGGAGCCTATGGGGAAGTGCGATGGCTGCCGATGCAAGGCAGGTCAGCGAAAGCAAAGTGACATTTTTATCTGTAAACATCCTCTTAGATTTTGAGTATTTTAATTAAATTTTCCTCGAAATCGATGGATGTTTAAAGTATGCGTTTATGTGTAGTGCTATTTCAAGTGATCACGGCGATTTTGCACGTCTGGGAGCTGGGGACCACTAGGGCCTATATGTATGGGGTTTAGGCCTTGCCTACCTTTTCCTGACGTTGTTCCTCTAGCATAGTCATACGCGGCCTATGGTAAGCTATCAGCGTCAATAGGTTTACGGTATAATCTTGAACATGAAAATAACAAGTGAAAGGAAAGTCCACCCAGATTGTTTTTTAAATGGTGAAAATACTTTAGAGTAATTTTGAGTAAGTCTAAATATGAACATATGAACATGACTTTTAAGGTGTCAAAAACAGTCAAAAATACAGTTTTGACATGATATATAATTGACGATAAGGAAGATAATAAGTGCCAAAGGATTGGTACAATTTTCAACATGAAAATGGAAAATGAAAAAAACCCCACAACACTGGGATTACTTTTTGTAGTGAAGTTACTGGAAATGGAAAAAAATAAGTAGTTTTAATTTCAAATTCATTTTGAGGGAAATAGCAAAAGACGCCGTAACAATATAAAAAGTGATAAAAAAGAAACAAAGTTTTTTCCCCTTGCATTTGCTCATACTACCAACTTAAGTTTTCTTATCATCTGTAATTTACACTTTTCTTTTTTTAAATGCGCCTTTCTGTGCACACATGGTACCATAGATTTAGTGCCTCACCATTTTCAGGGTAAGGCAGCACATAGGTAGTAAGGCAGCACACAGGTATTACTTCTTCTTCTTCTTCTTCTTCGTTCCTCGGCTAGAGCTCCGAGGTTCACCAATGGTGAGATTTTGCGTATGCG
>JAUZNI010258603.1:0-11551 GCA_034780235.1 Concholepas concholepas | reverse complement strand
GGTCAAAACAAACAAAATGGGTGATAGAAATGCAAAGATGATACATCACTTGACCGAATTCTAGCATAATCCCAGAAGAGATTTTTTTTTTTTTGGGGGGTGAAAACGTATGCCGCGGTCCCCCTTAACAGGTCAGCAAAAATGTTGTAATACTTTCTAAAAAAATTTTGGTCTATTTCCCTAGACTGAAAGACGATGGATAACATATTTTAAAAAAAACAAACCTTGGATGGGTTTTCAGAGCTGCTGAACGTTATCCGAGAGACGGAGAACGATGACCTGACAGGGGTGATGCAGCGACTGGTGTGCACGTATGTGGAGGAAGTGACCCCTCTGGCCGTGAACATGACCTCTCACCTGGCAGACACCTTTGCCCAAGTTCTGGAGACGGACTCGGATGGCTCTGAGGAAAAGGCCATCACTGCCCTGGGAATTCTCAACACCATGGAAACCATTCTTAATGTCATGGAGGACCAGAAAGAGGTCAGTAGGCTTCTGCTGGGGTGTGTGGGTATGTGTACGTGTGTGTGTGTAAGTGAGAGTGAAACTGTTGTATTGTTAGTAGTACTGCTCAGGAAGGTTCCCAGCATATTTTTGTCTTCAGCCAATGGAAGAACATGAATGTATTCCCACATGCAGGTTGATAAACGTGTTGTGTACATCTAGCAACATGTGCACTGATGGCACACTATGCTGGGTCTTTTACCCTTGTAGAAATGTGTAGAAAAATTGCCTCTCTGGTTATTCCTTTTTGGAAGTGATGGATTACATTCACGTATGTAATGGAATTGACCAAGGCTGCAGTCAAGGATATCTATCTGCTGTGTATGCTAGACAGATTTGTGGGTACCTTAGCTGTGGACAACGTGAGAATAGCTGACCTGGCTTCTCTTTTGCTGCTTTGTGGCTGGCTGTCCT
This sequence comes from Concholepas concholepas, assembly GCA_034780235.1. Taxonomy (NCBI): domain Eukaryota; kingdom Metazoa; phylum Mollusca; class Gastropoda; order Neogastropoda; family Muricidae; genus Concholepas; species Concholepas concholepas. Next base: position 10,633 of record JAUZNI010258603.1, on the reverse strand, counting down.
TTTCACAGATCACTTACTGCCCTTTTGCTGTTGTAACGTCCTGTACTGACAGTGGGCAGTTTTGTGATTTCAGATCATTCTGCAGCTGGAGGGTATCGTGCTGAAAGTGGTGGGCATCATACTGCAGCAAAACATCATGGGTATGGACTTGGCCACACACAGCCTGTCTATCATCGTTCTCTTCTTTCTCTTGGCAGCTGATGAATTTGACATGATACTTTTACATTTTAACTGACAATACTACTGCTGTGGGTTTTTTTTTGGGGGGGTGTGGATGTGGATGCAGAATTGCCTTTGGCATTTTATTTATTTAAAAGTATGTTGTAATCAGTGTCAACCATATAATATTTTACTGTATGTGTTTTTTAAAAGGAATATATAATGTACTCTTTTATTTATATATTCTATTTGTAATTATTCCAGTCAAATCAGTTTTGTTTCATTGAGTTGTCAACTGGTCAGGGATCATTAGATTGACCAAATGTTAAAACTAAAGACATCTATCAATAGTGTTGTTCGGTCTTAGTTGTCTTACAGCATCACAGGCAAAGTGTATACATGCGAGTAGAGTAGGTTGGGCATGTTTGGCCAGTGCAATCAAGCAGTTGATGTTTCTGTGGCCTTTTATTTTGGCACTAGTGCTTTGGGTTTTCATGTGAAATGATCACCTACCTTGGTCAGGTTCACAACATGCCCACATTTCTTTTATGCTTTGTTTAGTATTTAGGTTCGAACTAGTGTAAAAGTCTGATGTGCAGTGTTGACAGTTTGTTGATGAGTGTAGATCGTTTATCAGATTTCTATGAGGAGGTGCTGTCGCTGATCTACAGCCTGACAAGTGGGCAGGTGTCTTGTCATATGTGGGAGGTGTTCCCTATGATCTACCACATGTTCAAGAAGGATGGCATTGACTACTTCACAGGTAAGTCTCTGCTTCCCTTCTTCCCTTCTTGTCTTTTCTCAGTTTGTTTTGTCGTTCTTTCCTTGTTACCATGCATGTACTGACATGCCTCATTCTCTCAGTTACATGGTTTAAAAAAAAAAAAATTCTAATAGGCTATGTTAACTACTTATTCAGAGTTTGTGCATGTGTGTGTGTGTTGTGAGAGAGGATTGATTGCCTCTTTGTATCTTCTTGAGTTCACAGAAGTTGTTGTTTTCAGTCTCTTTTTTTATCATGAGGGTTTTGATGGATGATAACAAAGCATTAAAAAGAGAGGAAGGGAGTGATATGAGAGTTATATTGGGTGGATATATTTTGACACATGTTTTGCATTTTTGTTGATTTGCATTAGCTATATTAATTTTAATGATCAAATGGTTCACCCCCAAAGTTGGGTGGTTATTGTACCCAGGCTGGGGGCTGAGGGTAGAAGGGAGAGAGGTTGAGAAAGTGGCTGATGAATGTGGTGATGGAAATGTTTCAGACATGATGCCAGCTCTGCACAACTACATCACAGTGGACACCGATGCCTTCCTGTCCAATCCCCACAACATGGAGATGATCTTCGACATGTGCAAGTCGGTGAGTCACCCACCCACCCACTCACTCAGTCTCTGCAAAGCAGAGCTGAGGAAACCAGTCTTTTCCAGGTCTTACACTGTCTCTCCTACTATGGTTGCTGTTACTTGCTGTAAAGGGAAGACTCCCTTCAGTGTCTAACCTGTGATGAACTTTGGATCATCAGACACCTGCTGTAGGACATGAGGCAGAAGTTATCATGTGATGTTTCAGGAAAGAAGTATTTGGTAATTCTGATCAGAGTTGCTGTGATAAATCTAAGCTGTCTTTGGTCTCCTAGAGCAAACTGACTTTTTTTGTCCTAGATCAATAGAATGGTCACACCATCCTGAGATGATGAATTTTATTGCATGTCCTAGAAAAATTAAAATTGCCCTAAAGAAAAAAGAAAATCACTTCCCATCCAGCCTGTGCGTGCACGCACACACACCGCACGCATGCACGCACGCACACAAACGCACGCACGCACACAAACGCACACACACCGCACACACGCACACGCACACACACACACACACACAGAGTCAAATCAATCATGAGAGAAGAGAAGCAGAAGCAAGTTTTCAGTTTCTTCCCATGTAATACTTTGTGTGCACACACCTTTGTACACCTGCATTCTACTAGCCAATAGGTAGGTAGGTATACTAGCCAATAGGTAGGTAGGTATGACAAGCATCATCAGGTTGCATGTCTAGTTCAGTATTGAGCAGTGTGGGGGGTTATATGGACTGTTACAGGTGCTGACAGCAGAGGTAGGGGAGGATGCTGAGGTGCATGCTGGCAAGCTGTTGGAGGTGATCCTGCTGCAGTGTAGCGGCAAAGTGGACCCTGTGAGTAGGCTGCCAGATTCTCTCTTCACTGGTAACTTTGTAACTTGCCATATAGGGGCTTTGTGGTATGTTCTCGGTGATGGGATGTAGTAGTAATTTGGAACTGAGATCCTTTCCGTCTGTTGAATTCATGACTTGACTGCTTCTAGAATGTTTTTGTTTGACAAAAACTGAAAAAGAAAAGAATGGGGATAGTTTACTGCTCTCCATTTCACAGTGTTGCTTTTGGTCTGTTGTGTTGTAAAAAGCATGTTATATCAGGATGATTGATAAGTGATCAGGGCAGAATATAATGGCGGGGGGGGTTAGCTGTTGGCATTCATATTAAGTGGTTAAGATTTCTTTCACTGAATGGTGTTCACAAACTGTTGATAACTTGGAAATGAAATATTGAGGAGGAAAAAGCAATTGTGAAAGACAGCAGTAGAATTTAAGGTATCAGCTTTCCGACTTTGGGGATGATGTCTAAACTACTTGTACGCTAGTGTGCATTCATTTTTAACAATTTTGTCTCCCATTCCTACTGGCACTGAATAAGCCTAGTCTTCCAAAAGGGGGAACAGGTGTGAATGTGTGCACAGGATGTTCAGCATGTGTTTGCACTCTGGACTTTGGTTTTTAGTCTCATCTGGACTTTCAGGGGATTGGAGTCAGTACTGATGTTAACCCCGGGGGGAAAAATCTGTGAACAGGTGCCTCGATGGTGGCTCGAACCTGGGCCATTAGATCACGAGTGCAACACCCCAACTATTACGCTATCATCCCTCCCCCCCTTAGAAATACTGCTCCTACTTGTGTGTACTAGAAGTTGGCAGATCTGAAGATGAAGTTTTGACTGTGGCTGTATGTTTCAGGTGTTGCCCTCATTTGTGGAAGTGACCCTGCAGAGACTGACGCGGGAAGTGCAGACGTCGGAGCTGAGGACGATGTGCCTGCAGGTGGTGATTGCAGCGCTGTACACCCGGCCCCAGCTGCTGCTGGACACCCTGGGGGCCATCGTGATGCCCAACGTGCAGGGGTCCATCCTGCAGCAGTTCCTCAAGCAGTGGCTGCATGATGCCGACTGCTTCCTCGGGTCAGTTCTCACCATCTGCATTACAGTATATGGGTCTGTCACTAACCTCCCCCATGGAGGACCTTCGGAGAAGAAGTGTTCCTTTTAGACGAGCTGACCACCTCCCATTCGACTATCTTCCTAGCTTGCTCACTCATGGAGGCACTCATGGCTGCATGCAAGATTTACCACACTCTCTGCTCTCTGTCCTATTGAAGTACACATGCTGTTCATTTTTTTCTCCCCTTCTGTACTGCGAGTGGGTATGACTAGGGCATGAAAGGTGAAAGTGGAGATGATGAGAAGACAATCCATTCTCTGATGGTGACAAGACTTGGAGAGGGGGGCAGCCCAGTGCAGACTGGAGGAGGGTGGAGGTTCTCTTCATCCCCCTCTGTCTGTGGGCCTCTCCCCCCTCTCTGTGGCTTGCAGTGCTCTCTCACCAAAGATGGATCTATTGGCTCTGATCTCACCTCAGAAAAGTCCCTTTCTACTGCCTCTGTAACCTTGTGTAAAGACACAGAAGCACGCGTATTTCTGAAAGACCATTAGTGTAATCATGAATTAAGAATTATGAAGGTCAATTTTTTCCTTGAGCCATTTTGAAAAATGTTCAGAGGCAGTTTGAGGGGGGAGATGGCTCTTGTTCAGGTGCAGCAAGAGGATTTTCCTTGAGATTTTGAACTGAAATGATTTTTGTCTTTGTATAGGTCGTGCTGAAAATGAGAATGAAAGTGATGATGAGGAAGAAGACGAGGAAGTGGATGCTGATGCAGGTGAGTGAAAAAATTACAGCTGTGCCTGTTTTATTGAGAATAATTATCCTGCCCATGTTCTCATTGTTAAGAGCAAGACATGTCCAAAACGGGACTTTGTATCCTCTTCCTGCCCTTTTTAAAAAAAAAAAAGCTTTCTCCCCCCCAGTCCCAGCTTTCTAACAATATCAAAAACTACCATGTCAGTTCAGAACTTGACAACCCAGTGAATCCTTTATTTCTCATTGTACTCAGGGATCGGCTGCATACGCAGAAATCTCAACATTAGTGAACCTTGGAGCTCTAGCCGAGAAACACACAAAACATTTTTTTGACAAACTGTAGGCAGCTGACTGGATGTCTGAAAGTGTTGTCTGTAAATCACTTCTACAGGGATTATTGCATTTCCAGAGCCAGTGATTCCAGCTGCATTTCTCTATTACGGCTTATGCTACCAGAAAGGCCACTCTACTACTGCCCCTCATTAAACAGTGGGCCCAAAGTGGGACTGATCATGGGTGTCGCATCAGCGAGTCACTCAGAAGAAAGGACATAGCCTGAAAGAAAACTGTTGCAATGGACACTAGTTCAGCATCAGGGCAGCAACACACCTCTGACCCCTGTCAAGGGTGCTGCCCCTGTACCCTCCCTGGCATCTGGGTGACTGTGAGCTCATTTGATCCATTTTGCAAACCTTCACTTGCTGGGTGGGACATGGGCTTAGCAGGACTCTTGTAGTTGTGTCACTTTTTTTGGTGAGAAGGTCAGTTATAGATATGTTAAATTTGGATGTGAATTGTTCATCATGGATGTTTGTTGCAGAGCTGTTGGCCAGTGATGAAGACGACATTGACGAGGAAGGTCAGGAGTATCTGGAGAAACTGGCCAAAGCTGTGAGTCCCTTAACTCCTTATGCAACTTTATTCTTGTTCTCTGCTCCCTGCTCCCACCCCTTTGTGTCTGTTTCCCTGTCTGTTGTGTACATGGCTGTAGAGCTATTCCAAAGGTTATAGCTCTCTGTTGTCTTATATGTTCTGAAGTCGTAGGCTTCAGGTAGTTAGATTTCTTGGTGGTTTATTCTCCTCCTCCATTTTCTTTTTCATCATTACCATCATATTGATGTCGCCATCACCGCCACCACCACCATCATCATCATCATCATCACTGGTACACTTACCACCATTGCCATGGTCATGAGGACAGGTTATGTGTGGCTGTTACTTATCTTAGTGTTTTGTTGTTGCTGTCACACAAAGATGGAAAATTGTGCATTCAACTTATTAGACTTCAGGTGTGGGGTCAAGGCATTTTGCCTCTTTGTGTTTTATTTTGGAAGTGTATGCTTGATTTTTTTATATTTTTTTTCAGTTTTGTTTTATATTTGAAGTGTGTTTTGGGTTTGATCCTGTTTAGTGTGTGATGTATTTTGGAAAGCTTGTTCAGTTTGTAAAGGGTATATTTAATATACAAGTTTTTTTATTCCCTAAATTTTTGACTGGGATACTGATTCTGTTGTTGGTGTCCATTATACAGTCAGTCTGTCAACGCCTGGATTAACCCTTATTCCCCCAAGGTCACACAGTTGAATTCATTGTGAAATCCGGTGTCAAGGGAAGTAATTTTTACAACTTTCAATAGTCGCTACACAAAAAACTGATTAAATATATTTCTACTATCTTTTACTGCAAGAAATGTTATTTCCTGCATTCTGCATTAAATAAAGTACACACTGGGCCAGGTGCTTTTTGCATTCATGCAGTTGTTTACCCCCCCCAAAAAATTGAATCATAACACATAATTTTTTTGCTATCGGTATGGCAATCACGATCTCTTCTATCAAACTTGTAAACAACAGCATGTAGGCAACTATGCCCCATATGATCGATCAGTCTTAACAATATTCCAATGGAAAAAGCCTTTAAATCTACTCTATAGGCGTCCAAATCCTCTCTCAGCAGCCATCCTAACCATTGCCCATAACAAGATTTATTTAGCAAACTTTGAAAATTCATAATTTGCTTAAAACCTTACTGATTTGGACACAGTAAAGTGTAGACAACATGGCGGCATCTTGTTAACGCAGACAGCAACTCTCGCGAGAGTCTCGTTTATGTAAACAACAATGGCGGCGCCCATAGTAAGCACGTGTTTTGAGGGCGTTGGCGGGCGTTCCAGGGTTTTAGAGGGTAATTTCTACCTGGGCGTTTTTAGGCGGTCAAGGGGTATATGGGTTAAATTCTTTTTTTTTAAAGAGTTCTGTACAAAGACGGCAAATTCTTTAATTTGTAAAATTTGGAAGGCTGCTAATGGTAGAAATGATAGCATTAAAACAGATTCCCATCCCTCTCTCCCATCTTTTTTTCATACTTCCCATATCTATTTCTGATCTTCATTCACTCTTTAGGAGCAGTGCAAATATTGCCATGGTAAATTTTAAAGCAGTGCAAATATCATTGCCATTTTAAAGCAGTGCAAATATTGCCATTGTAAATTTTAAAGCCATGCAATATTATTGCCATTGTAAATTTTAAAGCCATGCAATATTATTGCCATTGTAAATTTTAAAGGAATGTAATATTGCCATTGTAAATGTAAACGCAATACGAATATCATTGCCATTGTAAATTAAAAAGCAATGCGAATATCATTGCCATTGTAAGTTTTAATTAAAACGGTGCAAATATCGATTCCATTGTAAATTTAAAAGTAGTGCAGATGTCATTGCCAGTGTAAATTTAAAAGCATTGTAGAATCAAAAGAAGTGCAGATATTACGCCATTGTAAATTCAAAAGCAGTGCAAATATTGTCTTAGTAGATTTAAAAGCAGTGCAAATATCAAGGCCTTTCTAAATTTCAAAGCAGTGCAAATATCAGCCATTGTAAATTTTATAAGCAGTGCAGATGTCATTGCCATTGTAAATTTCAAAGCAGTGAAAATATCAGCCGCTGTAAATTTCATAAGCAGTGCAGATGTCATTGCCATTGTAAATTTCATAAGCAGTGCAGATGTCATTGCCATTGTAAATTTCAAAGAAGCGCAGGTATCAGCCGTTGTAAATTAATAAAAGAAAAGAAAGAGAACTGAGCTAGAACTATAACTCCTGAAGAGTCAAAGGCTGTGAGTGTGATCTATCAAGCCTCAGTAGGTGGGTGGAGGAAGTTTGTCATATCATACAGAGATGCTGGATTGAGGGTACCGATGATGAATGACGGTGCTTTTGTTCCGCTTTCCTGCAGGGGACGCAAATGATGGGACAAAGACGCCAAAAAACGCCCAAATGAGGTGAATGAACCAAGAGGTACCTCAGCTTGTGGCAGTCAGTGACATTACTAAATCCTACCCACATTAAATCAGCCTATAATAAATTCATGTTTGAAACGATCGGTCATGTTTTTACTTTTCTCTTTAATTTGTAATCTTGTGTACATTTGAAAGTCATTTCTTTGTTGTTAATGTGTTGTTTTTTTTCTTTGGTGTAACTGTAACTGTTTCCGACACTTTTCCACAGCATAACAGGTTTGATGATTGCAGTAATGGCACCATTGCAACTGTAAGGGTTCTACCTGTGAGAACCCCATCCTGGTGAAATGCAAAGCGTTAAAGGTGTCCAGAGACAATTATAATGCTTTGTGGAAGGAAAGAGAAAGAAAGAAAGAGAAAGGTAAAGCTGATGTTTTGACATACGACTGAGGGAGGGTGAGGACTGTTGGTTGCTGATGATGTGTGTTGTGTGTCAGGTGGACGTGAAAAAAGCCACACCCAGTGGAGCTCAAGCTGGACCTGGCCGAGGAGGCCGTGGTGGCCGAGGATGGGGGGGAGGGGGTTCCAGCTTAAGTGGCTGGCGTGGAGGCCGTGGGGGACGAGGTGGGTGCTTTTTGCTGCTGCTTTTTAATTAAAATTTTTTTTTTTGAAATTGTGTGTTTTTGGCTGCTTTTGGAAATTAAAATTTTTTTGGTTTGTTTTTGGCTGCAAACTTAGATCTTTAGAAGTTATGACCACTGAAATCAGTAATACCAGAACTTATTAGAAAAAACATTTCAGATAATACCTATTCGTATAGCTTCATCCCAGAGGAAAGAATTGTTAGAACCTTCCAAACAGTACTGAACAACACTTGCAGTGTGTGAAACGGGTGATAAACCAGTGTCAGTGTAAGCTGGGTTCCCTGCATTCAAGACGTTGGTTATGGAATAGGAACAGAAATGTCGCTATGGGCAAAAGCCTTTGGCTCCTGTCAGTAAAAAGCTTTCTCCTGTTAAATTATGTTTCAAAGTTCAGTTTAGTTTCCAGTCATCCTGCTGTGTAATAGAGAACTGCAACTAAAGCTTACTTTTTTGAAGCGATACATTAAAACAAAATAGTCAATGATACATAGTGATAGTGCATTCCTTGATAAATATTTTCTTCTGTACTGGACGACTATTGTCGTGAATTTGATAATCTGATAAAGTAAAGCCAAACTATTGCTGGACAGACTTTAAGCGCTTTCTGTTGTAGGTACCAGCTATGTTATAAAGACTGGGGGATGTATAAAGGTAGTAGGAGTGATTGGAAATAAAGAAATGGGCTGAATATCAAAACGTTACTGCTGAGGTGGGCATGTGCTGTCATGTATAGGAACATTGTTAAAGGGTGGTACTATATCATCTTTAAAGACAGAGGGGTGTTTTAAGATGCATGCCTATTGACGGAAAAGAAAAATAAGGACTTGATAAAGAATTGACACAGCTGAGATGCCAAAGGAAAAGAAGGGCATGGTGATGTGATGGCAAGTAAAAGAGAGAGGTTCTTTACCTTTCAGGAGGCTGGAACCAAGGTGGTGGCTGGAACCAGGGAGGTGGCTGGAACCAGGGCGGCGGCTATGGAGGAGGGAACTATGGCGGCTATGGTCAGGGCGGCTACAGCTCCTACAGCGGCTATGGCGGCTATGGCAATGACTACTACGGCTATGGACAGGGTGGCTGGGGAGGTTACGATCAGGGCGGCTACGGCTATGGAGGATACGGCAATGACGGTCAGTACTAGAGATGGTAAATGGAATTTTGTGGTTTATGGCCTATGCCCTAATGCTAACTGTCTGAACTGTTTATAGTTGTAAACGTGCTTTTCTCTTATATTCTCTGTTGATCTACATTCACTGACAACAGTAGAGAGCCTCACCATGTCTAGACAGCCTCTGGATCCTAGCTTAATTTTCAGTCATCTCAATTTTTGATTTCACCAGTACTGTCCTAAATTTAGGTTAAAAAAATCCTTCCCCCCCACCCCGAAAAAAATGGGGGAGGGGGTTTTGGTTGGTTTTTTGTTTTTTTTTAGGTAGAAAATCATGTCTAACAATGAACAGAAACATAACTGCCAACCATTCCTTTTTTCCTCAGAATTTTTCCAGTGTTAAGCTGCGATTACAGTTTTCAAGAAAATTTTCTGGTTTCCAGAATAAAACAAAAAAGGATCCTAAATAACTCCAGTCGGTATAGCAGTTGAGTTTGTAGCAAACACTGGTTCAAATGCATGCAAAGGCAGGGACTAGGCAAACCAGGAGTAACAGACGACAGTGTTCCAGGGAATCAATGACTGATCGTCCTATCTGGATAGAAATTGTATCCATCGAAGTTTAGAACAACAAAGCAAGGCTGAAACTGTGCATTGAATGCCATCTAACTGTTGAAAGTAGAGTTCAGAGATGAGATTACTGAAGTTGCAACAAACTGTTTTAGCTTAGTATGTGATAGATGATATTGGTCTGCTGGCAATAGTGGACAGGTGTGAAGCTGCAGCCAATGACAAAGAACTGACATAGTCCGCTCAGATTTGACACTTTGTTTAATTCTCCATTGCTATAAAACAAATAAGAAGCAACAAAAATCAATACAACTGGTGCTCAGCGCTTGTCTCTAAATGGAAAGAGGGAAGAACACATTGTTGCTGACTTGCAATCAAATTCCAAAATTTAAAAGTTTTCACTGTCCTGTCCTGACTGTCAAACTAGATGCCGAGTGATCAGTCAACTGGTAAAACTTCAATCTGATTTTGTTTCTTTGTTTTGTCTTTGCTCCTTGGAAACTGAGTGCTTCTGTCCTCTGTTTTAAAATATTTCTATTTATTTTTTTCACAAAAGGTATTTAACTCTTAGTGTCATAAAGCGCGCCAAAGCGCAGCAGCCTCCTATGCACGAACCGCACGAAAACGCAGCAGCATCATGCCTTACTTTTATAAGCTGAGTATGGCCAACGAAACCGGTTTCTCTCTGCGCATGCGCAGTAGACACCTTAGGCGAGTGTTTGTGTAATGGCTGCCGCCAGCAAGATCGTTTCTGCATCGATTCAGGGAAGTTTTTCACTGATTTTCATCGGATTTTTTGTGACCCATTTTTTCTTCAAAATGGCCGAACCCGCATTCGATACCTACGTCAATTCTGTCGAGTTTATAGAGCATTTAATCGAAAATTGTGCTGGATAAGCGTTAGGACT